>PVLC010005905.1:49856-73065 GCA_004027655.1 Graphiurus murinus | reverse complement strand
AAAAAAAAAAGGGAGGAAGGAAGGGAGGGAGGGAGGGAAGGAAGGAAGGGAGGGAGGGAGGGAAGGAGGGAGGAAGGCAGGCTGTCCACATTTGTGCTTGGCAGAAATGTCAACAATATTTCTATATCTTACTACTTATCTGAATTTAATGATTTTTAAATGTTCCTATTTATTAACTAACAGGATACTTCTTCGGTTTCCCCTTTACTCTGTGGCATATGCTACAGGAAGCTCATATCACAGGAAGATAAAATGGAGGCAGGGTCTGAGGCTGAACTTTAAAATCAAACAGACCTGAAACAATTTTGGCTTTGCCTCATATTAGCTATACACCTCGGATAACTTCTCAACCTCTCTAAGCTTCTGTTTCCTTATCTGTAAAATGAAGCTAATAAATCATTCCTCGTGGGATTGTTGTGAGAATCAAACCACATAGTCTTAGCAAAGCACCTTGCAGAGTGTGCCCTTCTCTGTTGACACGCTGAGAGGCAGAGGGTTGAAGGACTGAACTCTGGCCTAAGGATAGGGTTCTCTGACTCCACCAGTATGCCCTCCAAGGCCTGTAGGATGCTATTTGCCCAACCACAACCTACCAGGGTTTCTCTAAGTAATTGGTTAAATAGCAGTTCCGTGAGGTTTTCACATCTGAAGAATGGTGTAAATTGTAAATGAATGCAGAGCATGGCGGCGGGGGGGGGGGGGGGTTACAATAAATTGTAGTTGAGCATCAGGTTACTGAAAAGATGAACTAAACAGACCAAACTATTTTTTGGAATGCAAACCTGTACACTGGGTTAGGGCCAGGACAGTTGGACATAAACGTTCCCAGCCATATTTTAACTGCTCTAAAGTGCAAAGCCTTAATGAATATTAATTTAATCAACAAGCTTCCTGAATGACATCAGCAGAGTTTGATGGAAAAAATGAGTGGGGAAAGGATTAACAGCCCCAGTAATGTCTTTCACCCAGAACTTCTGGCCTCCTCCCTGTGTGGTGAAACTCTTTTTCTCTTCATCTTTTGTTTTTGTCTCATGTTAATTTCCTCTGGTCTTTTCTAACCCATTCTTACTTCATACATCATTAGCCCTTCAGAAAGCACATTTCTGATATGATCATCAACTGGGCACTCGAAAGCCTGGAAAGCCTCCTGTTGGTATTTTCTTTCTAATAACAAATCTGATTCTCTTTCCAGTTCCAAAGAGCCAAAGCTGCCAGGAGCAACTCCAGCTGGTTTCTGTTTTGCCTCACATGACATCAGCAGAAGCTGTCCTTTGAGTTTCATTTGCTAGAAATTTATGACCAGGGATACTGTTAAAAGCAGAAAAGACCCAGCTGGGTTTTTAGATCTCTAACTTAACTAAGGGAGCGGAGGGAAGGAGGGAGAAATCAAAAGCATGACTCAGATCAGGGATACAGTCTGAAAACCCTTTTCTTTTGACTCACAACCTAGGGGCAATCAAAATGTTTGCCAGATGGGTGCACAATTACAATCCTGACATTTTACCCATGGTTTTTTTTTGGTGGTTAAAACCTGGCCATGAGGAAAATTTTGCCTGCCTTGTTGGCTAAATGGACAGAGTTGGGTGACGTGCTTTAGTGGGCTGGACAAAGTCCCAGGTGCTCAGGAGGAGAGCGGTGGAGATACTAATGCTTTCCCACAGCCCAGAAAGAGCAGTTTGCCCCCACGAGTCCCCTAACAAACATTCAAGAACTAGATAGAGTTCTACTCTGGAATCAGTGATTCTACTGATTCTAATTGGAACATTCTCATCTAAGTTTATGGACTCTGGGATTATTCAGGCAGCTGTTAAGTACTCTAACAGATAGCCTAACTTCTAATAACCTAAGTGTATATAGTCACTGTAAAGCTCTGGGTAAAAATTGTAACAACATGCAAAAGGCACAGAATAAGACACACATACACACACACACACACACGCACACTCACATGCATTTGCACACACATGCATGCACACACTCACACATGTGCACACACACAAACACACACACACACACACACACCTTAGAATCAATCAGTTAGTTAGGCTTTGTTCTAATCCATAGCTTCATTATTGATGGAAGAGAATTTGGGACATGTTCCACCCAGGATATGCACCACAAAGACCTCTGCTCTTAATAACATTTCAAAGGTGTACTTAAACTTTTTGAAATGAGCATCAGAGTCCCTCTGCCCAGATCATTAATCTAAATTTAGGCCAGACAGGAAAAACTGAGAGATGCTTTGAGAGAAAGAAGAGCACCTATTCCTTTTGCAGGGTGAGTGTAGGACATGGAACCAGCTTGTTCACTCAGTAGGATGGACACTGGAATCTGAGAAAAATCATTCCTGACTCATATTACCCAACATTAATTTACTGATCTCATACTCTGGATTAATTGTAATATACCCTTTTCTCCTTGACAACCTGGAGTGAAATAATGGCATTAGAAAGCCAAGGGTGGAAATCTTGGAGTGGTCCTAAAATAGGGGGACAGGAGATGTGGAGAGGGAGCCACTTTTACATAGCTGATGAGAACCAGCCTTCCATTCAAAATAGGTTTATTTCTTCCCAAATCCCTCCTTATATTATACTAGATTCTGTTCCCATTCTATGAATAGTGGCAAGTAATGGCCAAATGAAAGGGTTACTGAGATGAATCTGTGACTCATTCAATACTGGTAACACTCAGAACCCTAGGCAACACAGAAGTAACTGCTTGTCTCTTTTTTTTGCACGCACGTGCACACGCACATACACACACACACACACTCCTTTTATAGCATTTAAGGAAAAACTGACATCTGGACCCCAAATTCAGATGTATCTCTAGAGTACTGGAAATTGGAGTCCATTAACCCAGTTCCCCATATTCCATCCCTTTGCCTCTTACTGGTGGTCAGGCAGTGACAGAGGAGGGACACTTTAGGAGGAGATGATTTCTGCCAGCTGGTTTTAAAAGGATTTGTGAGACTTACACTAACAAGGACCCTTTCTTACTCCAATCAAAGCCAGTCCCCACCCAGACTGCCTCATCCTCCCCTTTGAGGTTTCCGATGTTGATACAGACCAAAAGAGGGAGAGAAAATGAACTCTGCCATATTATCTATGTGTCTAGCTCCTAAGTTCTACCCAAGAGCAATGCCTCTCCTGAATTGTAACTGGAGTCAATGCATTCCATTCAGGGAACGCCTTCATTTTTCTTTTATTCTTTGAACTTGATAAAAGGGAGCTGTGTCCAGAAATATGCCTTGGAAGAGAGTAGGAAGGATGGGGGAGTACTATCAGTTTTAGAAAAATATCACTGCAGGTGCTTCCTGGGGCTCATGTCTAGGGTCCCCTAGCCAGGGACTTTGTACCATACAGCTGAGAGGTTCATAAGGCATCTACACCAAAGGCAGCTATTGGCCTGACTGCCATTTCTTGCCAAACTTCTGGAGCTTCTTGACATGGTATAGGCTCAGCCACAGTCTTTACAAAACTAACAAGACAAACATGAATATGCTTTGCCTCAGCCCACAGAACCATGCCCAGGAAGGTACTTACAAGGAGCCTTCGTCTGCCTTCAAAGGAGCCCAGCAGGTCAGCCACTGACTTCCTGGGACTTGGAGGGGGATGTTTGGTGGTGGGTTTCTGGTAGCCATCTTGCTCTGTTTTCCCTGCTTTTTTCTTCTTATTCTTCTCTTTCTCCTGCTTGTTCTTTTTCTCAGCCTTCTTCAATTGCTTTTCACTCTTGAGTAACTTGTCTGGTTTCTCATTCTTTGCCTTTTTTTTCTTCTCTTTCTCAGGTTTCTCAAGCTTTTCATGCTTTTTAGACTCCTTCTCGTTTTGGGAGGGAATATTCCCAACCTGCAGCTCCTCCTCCAGCTGAGAGGCAGTAGGCCGGCTCAGCTCATACTTATCCTCATACTCGTTGCTAAGAATTTTGTCCTGGACCTTCTTCTTCAGTGGCTTTCCCTTCGCAGGCTTGTGAGGACCTTGCACCACATTTGGGTCCCGGTGGCCTTGTTCCCGCCTGTCCGTGCGGTTGTCCCGGAAACGGCTGGAGCCTGCAGCCCTGGTGCTGGGCTCAGAGATGGTGGTGGGAGGGGTGGCTGTGACGCTCCCAAGGCTGGTGGCTTTGCTGGGCCTCCTGGTAGTCTGTGGCCTCTCCCTATGTTGCTCCTTCTTGGGTGGAGGATAGAGATTCTCTGAGACTGAAGGTCCCCTAGTGGTGGTCACCTCCGCTGTGATGGGGGGCCTTTGGGAGGCCAAGGAGGGGTGCACCCGTGGGGTCCAGGGCCTCTGGGTGGTCGGAAAGGCAGTGGTGGTGGCAGGTCTCACAGCCACTGTTACCACCCTGGAAGTGGCCCGAGTGGCCGTTGTGTCTGGAGCAGGAGGAGGTGTGGTGGCCCTTGGGGTTGGGGGAGGAGGGGGAGGAGCCACCGTGGTGGTGGCCGGTTTTCTTATCACCTTCACCCGAGTCTCTCTGGTCGGGGGGATCTGTGCTCTCCTGGAGTCCTCTCTCCTCTTCTCGTTGCCCATGCTGGGCTTTCCCACTCCGCCACCGCCATCGTTCCCCTCCTCCACCACCTGGCCTTCAACACCCGAAGCCTTACACTTTTGGACAAAACCCTTCTGCCTGATCTTCTCTATCTTGCGGATGGGGCCCTGGTCGATGACCTCGTACATGGCCTCCAACCTGACCGGGTAAGGGTAGCGCTCCTCCACCTGCAGCGTCTTCTTTAGGAGCACCATGCCAAACTTGCCCTTCTCCAGCTTCAGGAAGCTCATCAGCTTCGGGATGAGGCTGGGCTCCAGGGGCTGCTCCAGGATCTGGCCCTCGCTGGTGATCCTTCGCACCTTGCCCCCTTCCTCGCCGGCCTGGTGGAACAGCACGATCTGCTGGATGTGCCTCTCGGCCAGCTCGCAGTACACGTCGTCCTTCAGGAGGCTCATCATGAGGCGGTAGTAGCCTTCGGAGGCATGAGGGGCTGAGATGACCCACACCCTGTTCTTCCCTGCAAAGCTGGCCAGGATGTTGGGAGAGCCAGACCCGGAGGGGAAACGCAGCATTCTCGACCGAGCAGGGGACCCCTCATCTCGGACCATCTCACGAGGGGCGCTCCTGGCTGTGGGTCTCAGCTGAGGCCTCACCGGAGCCCCATTGATGCCCAAGGTGGCTGGTGTCGGCCGAGTCAGTCTCATCACCCGCACGCTCCTTCGTCTTTGGAGAGTCTGCAGGGTGGGTTCTTCAGGGTTAGATCTCTCAATTCCCTGAGACCTCCCTGTGTGCCTGAGAAACCGAGCAGACCTGCTGTTGGCTGGGGAGACCAAAGGCACTTTTTTCCCTCCGTGGCTCCCTGTAGTCGCAGAGGCGCCGGGCTGGGGTTCCGATCCACAAACCAGGCACATTATCAACAGCATGGCGACAGGGGTTCCCATTCTCCAAGTCATTGTGGAATCCACTTCGGTGGCCACAGTGGGGGTCATAAAAAAGGGAAGGGCAGGGGAAAGAAAGAAAATCATTTAATTGTAAACAGAGCTGGTCATTATCTCTTTCTCTATCTTGGCCAAGGGGAAGGGGGGTGGGAGGTTGGAGAAGAAAAAGGAGAGAGGTCAAAGAATGGAAAAAAAGGATGAGATCCTGTTACTTGTAAGCCCCTGTCATTTGTCAGCGCAAAGCAGAGACAGTTACATTAGGCAGGAAATCCAACTTAGTTCACTGGTCAGCATGCTTGCACTGTTTGAACTAACTCTCTGGATGCTCCAGATTTTTCAAAAAAACGCAAACTGAGCATATTAATTATGACAACATTCACATTTCATTTCTGCAACAAAGCAACAAACACGTCAAAGACAGAAAGGATTACACACTTACATCGTGGCTCATAGATATGGAATGCAGGGAGTTTCAAAAGGAATCTGAAGTTTGGTTCCCAGGACCGGTTCCTAGATGAAATACTTTTCCTCCCAGCCCTCTCTGTCCGTGTCCAGGGTGAGCAATAAAAAAGGGGTGCGCGACCGCCCCAGCTTTCGAAGTAGCACCTCGGGTCACAGCCTGTCCTTGGCTGAGCTCTGGGCTGACTCCTTTTCCTTCTGCCTGCGTCTTTTTACCTTCTGGACAAGTGGGATGAGGTGAAAGGAGCTGTCCTTGAAAGTCTTTGTATCTCCATTTGTCTGCAGTTTCTCCCTGGCCGTGTGCGTCTGCAAGCTCCAGTCCCTTAAAGAGGAGTGCTAAGGATTTCTGAATTTCCACTCTTTCCCTCTTTGAGTTCCAGGATCCTTCTTATCACCCTTTCCCCCACAGTCTGGCGTGGTCTCTTTGTTTCCGGGAGTCAAAGCACTGGGATTAATATGTTTTCCAGGCTGGGGGAAAACACAGGAATGTGATGTTGAAAAGGACTACCCCCTCCCTTTTCCTATGCTTCTCTCCTCCCTTTATTTCTCCCCACCTTGTTTTCTCCTCTTTTTCTTCTCCTCCTCTTTCTTCTTCCTCTTGTCTGGATTCGGTCCCGGAAATGTCAGGACTACCTCAGTTTTGCTCCAAACCAAACTCCAACAACAGCAGCCACTGGCAATCAAGGAAACTTCACTAAGAATTTAACAGATCAGCAAAACACGCCTCCTTCCCATTTCGGGCATCCAGAGTGGACTCGGTGAGAGGAGAGGGCTGTGCTTCGGGCTGGGGGAAAGTTTTGAAACTCTACACATTCTCATAAATCTCTCTAGAATAGGATGACTGAGGACTTAACCCCTTCTATACCAAGTAACCAGGGCACTTTCCCTTCCGGGCTGTTTTCACCCTGCACTGTGGAGAGAAATTCTTGGGTTTCTGCATCTGGCTGTGTGGTTTTCTCAGACACATACTCATTTGGGTCAGCATGCTTGACTGTGTGTACACAGACAGTATATATCTATTTATAGTTTTCTGCGAATATTTTTATCTCTTTCTCCCTGCTTTATGTTTTTAGTTGGAGGTTGGAAGAGCCCATGGAAAACATGACTAGGTTGTTTTTATATTATGCTAATTAGGGATCATATTACTGTATTCTCAAGAGGTCCTAGTTTCTCCTTGGCATGGATGGAAGCTGGTAAAAGGTTAGAAATGCAAGCAATCGCTACTGTCCCCTGAGACAGTGGTTGGCTGCTCCATCAGGAAACCAGCATTCTGATCTCCAGCTTCAGTGCTCCGACTAGAGATGGTAGATGAAAGACTTTGCTGGAGAGCATTAGTCTGCATGGGTGGGGGGCTTCAGGTGATCCTTAGAAGTAGTCTTGCCAGGTTGTAAAGGAGAGCCTTGGAAGCTTTGGGCTTCCACTTCCGGGATCTGCCATGAGGATTTTGCTTTTAGTGGGGAGGGAAGATGCCTCAGGTTATATGGTATTTCATCCAGTCTCTGCAAGTCAGTATTAACTGCTGTGAACAGTGGTGACCCAGGTCCTCAGATCCTTCCTTGTAAGCTAAGCCATGCTGATGGCTGCTCTCACTGATCAGACCTCATCCCTAGTTGCTTCCCTTGATCAGCTCCATAGCCCCAACTCACATTTGCCTTTGCTTCACATAAGCTCCAAGCATGGAACTGAGGAAGTCCTAAGTGTAGAGCACTTTGCCTAGAGTTTGAAATCTAAAGGGTAGCAAGAAGGAAGGGCCTCCCATGGCACCTGCTCAGACTTTTGTGAGTGCAGTAACAGCATCAAGATTACTTCATCTTTCCTGGGCTTCACTTGTTGAGTTGACCAACTGCCTTGGGCTCAGTTGGGCAGTCTAAAGGTTGTTTCCTCTTTCATTATTTCCTAATGTGTTTCACACTATCCCTCACTGGACCTCCTCCCTTCCGGTTTTTTTTTTTTCTTTTCTTTTCACCTTACCAATAACAATAATGCTCCCTACTTATTGAGCATTTGCATGTTTGCATGAGAAGCTCCAGGTTTGGATCTTTAATATGTTTTTTTTTTTTTTTTACTTAACCCCCATGACATTCCTAGGAGATACGAATCACTTTATAGATGAGCAAACTGAGGCTGAGTGAGTCTAAAGAAATTGTCTATTGTCAAATGAATAGTAAGTGGTACTTGTGAAATTTGATCCTGTGTTTTGAACTATCCACAAGGTATGATGTTTCCCCACCCCCTTCTTTCATTTTCTACCCACACCTTCTCCTTTTTTCTGTCCCTTCAATTCTCTTTGGTGTTTCCCATGTGTATAGAAGAGTGCTTCTTTGCTCACCAAAGAACTTACACTTAATAGAGTCTGACTTTCCAGAATAACTGTGTAGCTATATATTTCCCTTTTTCTGAATATCCCATGGTTTCCACAAACCTCCCAATAATATGCACAACATTCTATCCACTGGTAAAGCTGAGATGCAGCTGCTTTAGCCACCTGAGGTCCACCCAGGGGGAAGCCACCCAACCTTGACCTGCTCTGCCTCCCTGGGATCTCAGGCGTTCTTCTTGCAGTGAGCTTTAGTCACTAGATGGTGCACTAAACACATGCGTGGGAGAGGAACAAATTCAGTGTTCTGCTGTCCCTGATACACACATGCGTGCATGCACACATACACACATGTACACACACACACACACACACACACACACACACACACACACACACACATTGCAAAGCAGGACTTCTGCTTGCTCATTTTCAAAATCCATTGAGATAGAAAAGTCCATCTCAGTGACTACACCCTTACGTGAGACCTCAGAGAAGCCCCTAGGAAGTTTGAGAAGCACGCTCCTAATAAGAGCAATTAGGGAGTCTGTTCCCATTCACCCCTTACTGGAGAAATCTGAAAGCCCCTCCATGGCTTGTGAGAATTCTTGATTTCCAGTCCATGACTTAAGAGCTCTGTATTGAAGTCTTCCATGTTACATGTAGACCTTTTCTTTTTCTGCAACCTAAGAAAGAAACAATTAATGTGGGGCTGGGAACAGATCTAGAAAGGGAGAGATTGCTGTTGAGTCAGAGAAAGGCAAAAGGAATAAAATTTAAAAGCAGATTTTAGAAATACTAATTCGAGAATTCACTGACAGGAAACTACCTGATAGTGGTTGCACAGTGATTTTTTGAGAAGAATGGGCAAAACAGGATTCCTTTAGAGATATGAGGGTTGGGGATAGTTACTGGATGAACATTGGAGCGAATGTAAGGAGACATCCAGAAGGGGTTCATACCCACACTGACCTCAGGCGTCAGCAACCTGAGACCCAGACTTGCAAGTACAGTCCTGGGCACATCAGAGAAACCACACACAGGGACTCTGTGGCAGATAGTTGGTTCTCTTGTACAAAGTGTCACTCAGCAAATGTTACTGAACTGAGTTTGAAATGGTGTTCTATTGCCTGAAAAAATCATTTGCTTAAGAAAAAATGAGAAAAAGAGGTTGAAGCAACTGAGCTTTTCAGTGTTAACAGGAAGGAAACTTGCTCTGTGATACTGGTCTCCTCAGCAGGGAAATTGGCCCAGCCTTTGAGGCAAAGACCCAAACAATATTGACCTTGAGGACATTGCTGTGTGCTTTTTCTTTCCACTTGCAGACCTTTATCAAATCTTCAGCCACCTTTATGATCTGCAGAATGAAAATGAACTCTCCCCTTACTATTTTTTTTTTTTTTTTGCAGTACTGGGGATTGAACTCAGGGTCATCCTAACTCCGAGCTATACCCCCAGCCCTATTTTTTACTTTATTTTGAAACTGGGTCTCACTAAGTTGCGGAGTGCCTCACTAGGTAGCTGAGGCTGGCTGCGAACCCGGATCCTCTGGTCTCAGCCTCCTGAATGCTGGGATTACAAGCGTGCGCCACCACGCCTGGCCTCCCCTTACTATTTACAGCATAGGAGAACTAAGAAATACACAGCAAGGTCCAGGGTAGTCCTCCATGACTACTGACTTTGGGTACTGCTATGACAGCCCAGGAGTGCCCCCTCCACCACCCCAACAAAGCACCAAAAGAAACACTTTATATTAGCCTGAAATGTCAACAAGGTCACTGTTTAAACTATAGTTGAAAAAAAATGTGTGCTTTTTTTTAAAAAAAATAAGTTACCTGCTGTGATAATAGCCCAAACTCTTAGGAAGAATAATTATTACTGCTCTTTTTAAAATTTATATAATTACTTTAAGCTCTTGGGGGGGGGGGAAGAATATGAAGGTACTTCTTTCCAGGTAGAAGGTTGTTTTAATTAAGAAAATATTGCTGTTCTAATTAGAGAAAGTTAAAAGGATCTTGCCCTAGCAAAGATTAAGGAACTATGTAAGTGACCCAAGACTTTTTTTTTTTGGTATTGGTGATTTGGTGATGGAATGCAAGGTGTTCTACCTTCATGGTATACGCCCAGTCCTTTTAAAAGGACTAGTGAAACAAAGTCTCACTAGGTTGCTGAGGCTGGCTTCAAATCTGTGATCCTCCTGTCTCAGCCTTCCAAGTATTGAGATTACGGGTATGTCCCATCACACTCAGCTAGGGCTGTGTGTGTGTGTGGGGGGGGGGAGTACTGGGGATTGAACCCAGGAGCATTCTATCTCTGAGTTATACCCCTGGTCCTATTTCATTTTTTATTTTAAAACAGTCTCACTAAGTTGCTGAGGGCCTCACTAAATTACTGAGGGTAAACTAGAATTTGCAATCCTACTGTCTCGGGCTTCCAAGTATTGGCATGCATCAACAGGCCTGGCCCAAGGGCCATTTTAAATTTCTGGGGTCAGAGATAAATTCAGATCTTTTTTGGTTGCTATTCTGTGTGAGAGGTGTGAACTTGTGGGCATATGAATGTGATGCTTGGGAGATGAAAGGTGGTTTTAAAGACTTTACCATTAGCCATTTAATATATGGAAAAGATTTTTATCAATTGTGTTTGAAGGAGAACATTCTCCAGCCCCTCCCCCCCTTTTTTCTTTGTGCTTTCTCAAATGTTTGTCCAAAGTGCAGAGTTTGTACCTAAAGTGATAGAGAACCAGGCAGTCTCTTTCCTCAAAGCTCACAGTCCTTTGGAGAAGAGGAGCAAATGTTACACTTTGTAGCAGTACTGACAACTTTCTCTTCATGTAAAAAATTCAGTGCTGCCTATGGCTGCAGCCAGTTGCACAAGGCCACTCCTGTTGCAGACTTTGTCTCTTTGATTCCTGGAGTAGACTACACTCAGAATCCCCGCAGCAACAACTGCGTGGCACCTGATGATCTTGCTTGGTATGTTCCCTTGGCACTGGACTCCACTGGAGTCCAGGAAAGTCCCAGATGTTCTGTCTGGCAGGAGGTGTTGGACTGCCTGATTGTCCTTTCATCCTGATGTCCCCGGCCCCGCCTTGGCTCTGCCTTCCGCACCCATCTTTCCAGGTAGGATCACCCTGTCTCTTCTAGTTCACCATGCTGTACTGACCCTGCACTCTAGATTTTGATCACATGAACTCAGAATATCATTTTGTATCAGGAAGTTTGAACCAAGTAGGTAGCAATTCATTCATTCAACAAGTCTTTTCTCAGTGTTAGGTGCTATTCTAGTCACTAGGGATATGGCAACAAAGTTCCCCTCACCTCAGGGAGCTTCAGTATAGTGGTAGCAAACAGACAATAAAAACAGAAAAAATACACTAGTCCCCATTGGATTATAGTGCATCCCTATAATCCTAGTACTAGGGAGGCTGAGACAAGAGGATGGCAGATTTGAGGCTAGGGCAGTAACTTAGTGAGAACTTGTTTCAAAAAAATAGGGCTGGGGGTGTAGCTCAGAGGTAGAACACCCCTGGGTTCAGTCACCAGGTACCCCCCCCACACACACACACACAGAAATACATCATTTTTCCCTTATCTGAAATTTTGCTTTCCATGACTTTGGTTACCCATGGCCAACCAAAGTTTGAAAATATTACATGGAAATTTCCAGAAATAAGCAATTTGTAAGTTTTAAATTGCATGCCATTCTAAATAGTGGGAAGAAATCTCGCACCATCCTGCTCTGTCCTTCCTGGGAAACAAATCACCTTTTGGTCCAGCATATCTACAAGGCAGACAACCTGTCCATTAGCCACTTAGTAGCCATCTTGGTTATCAGTTTGACTCTTGCAGTACTGCAGCACTTGTAGTCAAGTAACCTAAGGTAGTGGTGCTGGCAATATATGCCAAAGACATACATATGCCAAAGAGAAGCCATGGGTGCTTCCTTTATGTGGAAAGATGAAAGGTCTCCACTTAATAAGAAACTAAAAATCTTATCCCGAGATTGCCGAGATCTGCAGTAAGAATGATTCTTCAATTCTTGAAGTTGTGAAGAAAATGAAAGTCTTGCTAGTTTTGCTGGCATACCTCAAGCTGCAAAAGTTATGGCCACATTGCATGATAACCACTCAGTTTGCATTAAATGCATCAAAGTTTGCATTATATATAGTATATTTAACATATAATTTAAACATATGCTATATATGAATATATATATATATGTTCAGTACTATCTGATGCTTGAGGCATCTACTGGGGCCTTAGAATGTATCCTTCATGGATAAGGAGTGGGTAACTTTATACCTGTACCTAAATATGTGCTTGAAAGAGATTTCTTAAAGAGGAAGGGAATAGAAGGTGGTGAAAGGAGGGAGGCTATTTTAGGTAGGGGCAAGGATAGTGGAGCTAGTGGATGATAGGAATAAGTCACTCAAGTATTGGAGGAGGGGAGAGCATTCTAAACAGAGGGACAGCAGGAACATGGGCACCGATATAGAGGCTGTTTCACAAGTGTATCCCAAAAGAGCAATGTCAAAGGCTTTTAAGCAAGCATGTGGCAAAACCTGCTGTGTGATATAAAAAGATGGCAACAGATGCAGCTAGGAGTAGCGAGTATGGGAGTGAGAATGGCAGTGGGGAGACCAACAAGTGGAAGGTATGATCTCTTGAATTAGAGAGCTCGTAGAGAGCCATAGCAGGGTAGGTGCCAAAATCATTGTATTCCATGTATATTTTGAAGATAGAGCTGTCAGGCATAGTTTGCAGCAGAAAGAAACACTACGTTTGGAATTCCCATTGGATCATCCTCTAGTACAAGCAGTTGGAGGCAGGAACCTGGACTTTGAGGAATGGGCTGGCGTTATAAGCTGGAGGCGCTATTTGAAGGATAAGGCTAGAAGAGATCACTCAGAGAGTGAGAGAATGAGGAAATGAAAAAGGGGCCTTTGGCTGCAAAACTTAAAGTGAGAAGAAGAAAAGTAAAGGACATAGAGGAGGGGCAGCCAGTGTGGCAGGAGGAAGGCAGGAGTGCGAGATGGTTTTCAACAGCCCAGTGTGTACCACATCACCCTTGTGCCCTTTCTGCCAGGTCCTTACCACAGGTGGCCATGTTTGGTTTATTATTTAATGTCCAGGCCTTGGATTGTCTCTCCTATATGGGTTTTCCCAGAAGCTCCAACCTGGACCACTCTCCCTTCTCTGAAAAGAAATTCTGTACAGCATCATCTGATCTTTCTGTATTCCACATATGGGTTCTTGGTTTTCCAAGATCGTTAGCTTCTGAGAACATGGAGAAGACTTACATTAACTGGAATCCTTTTTATCACTGTGGCATATAGATAAGGTACTAACATTGTAAGTTTGTGTCAATCAAATACAGTTAAAAAGTGACCTGGAGCTAGGCAAGGTGACACCTACCTGTAATCCCAGTACTTGGGAGGCTGAGGCGGGAGGATCGTAGATTCAAGGACAGCTTCAGCAAGTACTGAGATTCTCATCGACCTAGTAAGACCCTGTTTCAAAATAAAAATAAAACAAGACTGGGGGTATAGCTTGGAGGTAGAATGCCCCTGGATTCAATCCCCAGCACCTCACAAAAAAAGAGAGAGAGACATAGAAAACCCTCAGAGGGCAACCCAACTATAAATGAATAAGGAGGAGGAGGAGGAGGAGGAGGAGGAGGAGGAGGAGGAGGAGGAGGAAGGGAATTTTATACCACTATTGAGCCAGAGGGTCTTTTTAGCTGTCTATATTAAATAATAATAATGGAAACAGAAGGCATAACACTGCCAGTCATCAAAATTGAGACATACTTGCATCAAATTGTGAAATTGAGCCGGGCGTGGTGGCACACACTCGTAATCTCAGCATTCGGGAGGCTGAGACTGGAGGATCTGGGTTCTCGGCCAGCCTCAGCTACCTAGTGAGGCACTCTGCAACTTAGTGAGATTCGGTTTCAAAATAAAGAATAAAAAACATGGCTGGGGGTATAGCTCAGAGGTAGAATGCCCCTGAGTTCAATCCCCAGTACTGCAAAAAATAATAATAATAATAATAATAATTTATGTAAATTACTTATGTATCTTCATTTTATTCATTCAAAAACTCTTTATGAAACTTCTTTTATATCTTGAATATTATTCCAGTGTTGGGAATACAGCACTGTATTAGATGAAATGGATCAAGCCTTTGATCTGGTGAAATTCACATTCCATTAGTAATAGAAACAGAAACACCATGCAATGATAAGTACCCTGAAGAAAAATGGCTATAATTCAGGGAAAGATAATAGCAAGGAAGAAATGTGGACTTGTGTATGTGTATGTGGCTACTCTCTTTTACCCCTGAGCTACTCTCCTAGCCCAATTTTATTTTTTATTTTGAAATATCACCTCACTAAGTTAATTGCTGAGGCTCTTCACCAACTTACAATCCTCGTATCTCAGCCTCCCAAGTACTGGGGTTACAGGTATGTGCCACCATGCCCAGCAGAAATGTGGTTAAATCTTAAATAGATGGAATACCAGATATTATCAAGGGCTAGCCTTGTCACAGTAGTTATATCCTACATGTAAAGGAATCTCTGACATATCTTCAATTTTGCCAGTTCTTTGAAGTTGAAGTTTCTTTGAAGCCTTTGAAGTTGATGTTGAGTTTAGTCATTGTCTGAAAACTTTAGAAGTCAATTCTATTAAATGAAGTAGATGGTAAAATTGTTTAATTCTTGTTGAGGTCAAAATAATAAATGACTATAAAGTAATACATTTCCTGCATAGCTCATTAACTGGCTTTAGAGAAAATATGTAAAAGGAATTCCAAAAATGCTCTGAGTGTCTGGCATAGAATAAGTATTTCAATAAATGAAATGATGTGTTTCAATAAATGGATGATCTGAATACCACTATCTACAGTCTCCCAAGACAACTACTTCGGAACTAATATTAATTTGAGCTCTGCTATTTTTTTTATGTCATATTAGTTTGTAATCACATCTCATAAAGCTCTGTTTAAAAGCTACATTAACTTGTAATCTAAATGCTTTCAACCAAAGTCTATTCCAAAAATTCCAGAATAAAGATTAAATACACAGTCTTGTAACTTCTCCTGGCATGGTGGGAATAGGGGAAGGAGGCCAAGAGGAGAGAGAGTCATTTGAAGGCTTGAAGTACCAGCCCTGTTCAGTGTTCCCTCAAGCTGAGCAGATTGCCTGCACAAGCTAACAAATCGACTAACTGTTAATGGGATGAATAAATGTGTGAATTTATTCACAAATGGACAGAAGATGGGACTTGTAGAAGCTTAATGTTTAGGATCCCCTGAAAGCAAGAGGGAAAATTCAGGGTTTTTTTCCATTAAAATATATATTCAATCATCTTCAAAGCTTAAAAAAATAGAAGTACAGGAAGATTCAAGATGGCAGAGATGAAAGTAGTTTTCAGATCTCAACTGTACAGTTTGGAATCAAAGAAGTAAAAGAACAGCTGATCAGAGAGGTGGTTTAAAGAGAGGGTGCACTGACTCATGATATTGGAGGGGACAGAAGCTCCTTTGTATGGGTGACTAACCCAGAACCAGCACCTGTACCATCAGGGAAGGTCTGGGAGGAGGAGTAACAAATGGAGAAAGAGGGTAAGGCCAAATTGACAAGGGGTAGAGGAGAAAGTCAGACCTAGTTAAGCTGGGACAGAAGATGTTAAACCACCTGATGATGGAGAAGTGTTCCACTTTGCTCTATTTGTTGATGGTAGATACCACATCTAAGCATTCCCCCCCCCCTTTTTTTGTGGTGCTGGGATTGAACCCAGGGGCATTCTACCTCTGAGCTACATCATCCCCAGCCCTTTAAAAAATTTTTTTTTTCATTTTGAAATGGGGTCTCGCTAAGCTGTGGAGAGTCTTACTAAGTTGCTGAGACTGACCTTGAAACTGTGATCTTATTGTCTCAGCCTCCCAAGTACTGGGATTACAGGCAGATGCCACTATATCTGACTATATCTAAGCAATTAAATCCCCATAGCTTCATCCCAACCTGAGATACCATACTAGTTAATAATAGGAAGTGTCTTTGAAGTGGACTAGCCAAGTAATCTGCGAGGTAGTTCCTCTAGGATCTGCAGACTGCTGAGCCCCCACCCCAGCAACTGCAGCTGAAGTGTAGAGGAGCAGAGCAGAGAGCAGGGCACTTCCAGGGAATGCAGTGCCCAGAGATGGGCATGCTCCCCTGGCAGCTGGTTGGCATGGAGCACTTCTGACAGAGAGGGTGGAGCACACACCCCTGCCAGGGAGGAGCTGAGTCTAGGAAACAGAGTGCCCCGTCCATATTTTTGCACTTCCGTATGGGCCTCTGTCCAGCGCTACCAACGGGAAAGGCAGAGCGCGAGGAGCAATGCACATCTCTGCCACTGTGTCACTGCCATATCCTTTGCTGTGAGCAGCCCCCAGTCCCCAGCCACAGCCCTGACTTCCAGATACCAGCCACAGTCTCACTCCTTGGATGCCAGCCTACACCCAAGTCTCTGCATCCCCCTGCACCCACAGTTCCCCAGCTGCTGGCTCCATCCCAAGCCCCAGTCACAGACCTGCTCCCCAGCTGCTGGGCGTATCCATCCCTCTGCCATGTGCTGTCTTGGACAAAGCACAAAAACCTACAGGAGTGAACCCACAACTATTTTTATAACTATGAAAGGGTGCAAAAAATGTTAAAAGTGTCTTTATTTTAAATACCTGTTAGGAGAACACTGAATCTTTTCATGATGTTGCAATAGCTGTTTTGTGTAATAATTCTTGTGTTGTCTTCTTTCATTATTTGCTTTTTGCATGGATCCAACTAATGTTATGTATTCTTCCAGTTAATTGGATTTTATCCCAATACCTCTTTTCTTCTTCCTCATAACTATTCTCTGCCTTTCTCGCTCTTCCTTCTTTTCCTCCCCATTTTTCTTCCCTCTCCCACCCTTTTTTCTTTTCTCCCTTTTCCTTTCTTTTTTCACCTTCTACCAATACAATTTAATATTAAGTACACTATCATTAATGCTTAATTTTTTAGCCTCTTCAATATTATTTCTCACCCACTTTGATTAACAGGGTTATAGAGATCATTAATAATAAGTTTTTAAATATATGTTGATTTATGGTTTGCTATTAAATTGCCACTAATATTAGTGATTGGCTGCTCTTCCTTTCAAAGTGGCTCTGGTGGTTTAGCTTAGGACCCTCCCCCCCACACACACACATTGGTGGTTCTAGGGACTGAACCCAGGGGCATTCTGTTATACTCCTTCTGAGCTACCTTCACAACCCTACTTTCATACTTTGTGTATTATTTTGAAACAGGTCTCAATAAGTTGCTGAAGGACTTGCTAAGTTGTTGAGACTGGCCTTGTGCCTGCAATCCTCCTGTCTCAACCTCTAAAGTACAGGGATTACAGGTGTGAAACACCTTGTAAGGCTTCAGTTAACCCATTTGATTATACTGATTAGATAGATTACACTGTTTATGTTATACATATTCCCAGGCCAAGGCTTATTGTAGAAAGATAGCTGCTCACTAAAGGACCTTTATATAGCTGGGTATGGTGGCGCATGCTTGAATTCCCAGAACTTGGGAGGCTGAGACAGGAGGAGCTCAGGTTCATGGCCAGGCTCAGCTACTTAGTGAGTTCCTCCGGAACTTTGTGAGACCCTGTATTGAAATAAGGAATAAAAAATAGGGCTAGGGGTGTAGCTTGGAGGTATGACCCTGGGTTCAATCCCCAGTACCACAAAAAACAAAAACAAAAATAAGAACAAAACAACAACAACAAAACCCACCTTTACATAAAAGAGGAAGAGGAATCCATTATACAGACCCATGAATATAGGATCTCAGAAAACATGAGGAAACAAATCAACAAGATTCCTGCAAAATTTTATAACCTCCAACAACGGAATCCACAGACATTCAAGGGGAACACATGCCAGTCAAAGAATACAAAGAGTTGATTGTTAATCAATGAGTTGTTGATCAATGAGAGCTGGGTGTGGTGGTGCATACCTATAATCCCAGCACTTGGGAGGCTGAGACAGGAGGATGACAGGTTTGAGGCCAGCACTAGCGACTTAGTGAGGCCCTCAGCAACTTAGTGAGGACCTGTTTCAAAATAAAAAATGAAATAGGCTGGACATATAGCTGGAGATAGAATGCCTCTGGGTTCAATCCCTATTGCCCAAACAAAAACAAAAAACAAAGTAAAAATTTAAAAAGTCAATGAGTTAAAAGATCTAAAGGATTAATTAAGGGAGAATTCCAAGAAAGAAAACTTCAATAAAGAGATAGAGATTCTGGAAAAGAGCCGATCAGTATTCCTGGAAATAAAAGGAAAAATAAGTCAAGTAAAACACTCAGTTGAGTTTTACAAGTACTTTATATATTCTAGATAATTAATCCTCTACAGAAGAATAGCTGGCAAAGATTTTATCCCATTCCATGGGATCTCCTTTTGACTGTTTACTTTGCTGCAAAGAAACTTTCATTTGATGCCATATTATTTATTGATTCTCCTTTTTATTTCCTAAGCTTTAGGGGATCTTATTGAGAAAGTTTTTACCAATGCTTATATGTGGGAGAGTTGGTCTTATGTTTTCTTCTAGAAATTGCATAGTTAGTTGCATAGTATCTGGTCAATTTTCTAGCTCTTTGATTCTTTTTGAGTTGATCTTTGTGCAAGGTGAAAGAGAGAAATCTAATTTCATTCCTCTACATATGGAAATCTAATTTTCCCAGCATCGTTTGTTGAAGAGGCTATCTTTTCTCCAGCATATATTTTTAGCACCTTTCTCAAAAATCAACTAGTTCTAAGTGTGAAGATTTGTTTTTGCATCTCTATTCTATTCCACTGGTCTATTTGTCTGTTTTTGTGCCCATGCTATGCTATATTTATTATTATAGGTTTGTAGTATAATTTGAAATCAGGCATTATGATGCCTCCAGCATGGTTCTTATTACTCAGAATTGCTTTGGCTATTCTTGCTAATTTGTTTTTTCATATGAATTTTGCATCCTTTTTTTTTTAACTATCTGTAAAGAATGTCATTGGTATTTTTATAGGGATTGCATTGAATTGGAAGATCGCTTTAGGTAGTATGGCCATTTTGACAATGTTTATTTTACTTAGCCAAGAACATGGGAGGTCTAAAACAATACTGAAAAAATCAAATGACTCAATCAAGAAATGGGTGATATAACTGACTAGACACTTCTCAAAAGAAGAAATACAGTTACCCAATAAATATATGAAAAAATGTTCAATATATTTAGCAATCAGGAAAATGTAAATCAAAACTACACTGAGATTCTACCTAACTCCAGTTAGAATGGTAGTCATCAAGAATACAAACAATAAGCCGAGTGTGGTGGTACATGCCTATAATCCTAGTACATGGGAGGCTGAGAAGGGAAGACCATCAGGTTCACCACCAGCCTTAGTAACTTAGCAAGGCCCTCTGCAACTTAGCAAGACCCTGTTTCAAAATAAAACTAAGATAGGACTGGGGTGTAGCTCAGAGGCAGAATGCCTCTGGGTTCAATCCCCAGTAATGTGTATGCAGGCGCGCGCGCGCACACACACACACACACACACACACACACACACACACACACACAAATATAAATAATAAATGCTGGTGAGGATGTGGAAAGGAATGCTCATGCACTGCTGGTGGGATTGTAAATTGGCACAACCACTATGGAAATAACTATTGGAGGTTTCTCAAAAGCTAGAAATGGAGTAACTATATGATCCAGCTATACCACTCCTCAGTATTTATCCAAAAGACTTAACGTCAGCATACTATGGTGACACATAAGTGCCTATGTTTATACCAATGCAATTCATAATAGCCAAGTTACAGAACCAGTCTAGGTGTCCATCAACAGATGAATAGATAAAGAAAATGTGGTATATATACACAATGAATTTTTTATGCAGCCATAAAAAGAATGAAATTCTGTCATTTCCAGGAAAATGGATAGAACTGGAAAACATCATGACAAGCAAAATAAGCCAGACTCAGAAAGTGAAGGGTTGTATGTTTTCTCTCATATGTGGGAACTAGAGAGAAAAAAAATGAAAAAGATGATCTCATAAAAAGAGAAGGGACCTATAGGGTAGAGAAAGGAGATCAGAGTGAGGGAGGAAGAAAAGGAAAGGGGTGGCAATCAGGAGTGAAACTGACCAAATTATGTCAGCGCACGTGCAAAATGTCACAGTGAACCTCACTATTATGTGTAATCATTATGCAGTAGTAAAATAAATATTTTTTTAAAAGATTAAATACAATATGGTCTTTAAAGTGAGCTAAAAATTTAATGCAGAATTCATTCTACATATAAAACGTAAGATTACAAAGTTTTAAATGTTACTTTTATTTAAAAGTTCAGTATGGAAAACAAGAGCCCGTGGCCTATTTACATATAATTTGTGATGGTGGCCTTTGGCAGAAGCCTTGCTATTAACTATTGTGAAATCTCAGAGTCAGCACAAATAAATGTTTAGTAACGAACTGCATCAATTACAAGACAAACAGCTTAGATGTAAAAATGCTATTTCGGATTTGAGAACAGTCCCACATTTTTAGATTGTTTATTCGTTGCATGAGATTTATTTTGCATATGAGAAGACAGCACAAAATTTTCAAACAACTTAGACTGGAATCCCAGGTTTGCCGTTCACTGGTATGATTTAGACAAGCTGTCAACCTCCCTGAGCCTCAGTTCTTCATCCATAAAAATGTAAGTAGTTATTTTTTTATCTAAACAAAAAAGCTAACTTTCTTCTAAAGATGACTTTTATTGGAGCACTTCATGGTTCTAATAACAGAAAATTCATATGTAGCTGGAGTAAACAATAGGGAATTTGTCAGCTTACAAAACTAAAATATCCTAAAGTAGGGCAAGCTTTTGGGTGATTTCTTTTAGAAGTTCCCATTATTTTGTTGTTGTTATTGTGATAAAATGCATATAAAATTTACAGCTTAACCGTTTTTGAGTGCACAGTCTGGTGTCATTGAACATATTTGCATTTTCATGCAGCCATCATTGCTGTTCATCTTTAGACCTTTTCCATCATCCCCAACTGAAACTCTACTCCCATTAAACAACAACTCCCTGATTCCCCCTTTCCTTGGCCTGTGGTAACCGCTTTCTGTCTCTAATATGACCACAAATAATTATTCTTAATGTATGAAAGGTGCCTACCACAATGCTAAAACTCAGCCATTGGTGGGGGAAATACTTGTTCCAGAACACTCACGGGACATAAAGCCTGCAAAATAACATAAGAAGGAACTCTGGGCCAGAGGTGCTCAAGACCAAACACAAAGAGAAGCAATTAAAAAATAAGAGATTTTTCTGTTAAATATTGCCATGCCAATTTGTCATGAAATCAGAAGCCAGAGAAGAGCACACACTTTGGGCCTTCTGTTGGCTCTCACCTCCGATTCTTCTCCAGTCAATTCTCCAAATGGCCATTACTATAGTTTTTTTTCTTTTCTTTTCTGTCTTTTCTCTCTCTATATATACATATACATACATATACATATGCATATATATATGCATACATATATATATACACATACTGGTACTGGGGGCTGACACATTGTCTTTCTCACCATTTCTAGGACATAAAATTTCCCTCTTATATCTTGGCATCCATGATTACAATATTCTTTCCATCTGGAAAGCTCCTCCCCCTTCACTCTGCATCTGCCTGCTTAATTGTTATTCTATTCTGTTCATCTGTTATATCATAACACTTGGAAGAATACTTTGAGTCCTCCCCAATAAGACTGAAGTTGGTACCCTTCTCTGCACTGGTATAAAAACTGTGAGTTCCACTTTTTAGTGTGTACCATTTTCAGTCTGTTCCCTTGCCTTAAACTAAGCTATTTGTAGGCAAAGACTATGTCTTCGGATCTATCACAGTGATTAGCAGACAGGAAACTCTCAATTACAGTCTGTTGAAGGAATGAATGAAGACTATAACAAATGCATGTGAATCCATTGGCTTCTTTTTTTTTTTTTTTTTCAGATCTGGGAATTGAATCCAGGGGTATTCTACCTCCGACCTACACTCCCAGCCCTATTTTTTATTCTTTATTTTGAAACAGGGTCTCATTAAGTTGCAGAGGGTCTCACTAAGTAGTTGAGACTGGCTGAGAACCTGTGATCCTCCTGTCTCAGCCTCCCAAGTACTGGGATTACAAGCGTGCACCACCACACCTGGCTCCATTGTCTTTTTATTCAAAGCAGCATTTCAGAATGAATAATTGTTTTCCAGCTGAGTAAGAAAATGAAAATCAATGATTCAGTGTGATTTCTGAGACTAAGTCATAAAAGACATTGCAATCTGCTTCTGCTTCCCTCTTTCTTGGATAACTTACTCTGAGAGAAGCTAACTGCTGTCCTGTGAAAACACTCAAGCAGCCCTCAGGTGACCTCCCTATGCTAAGGAAATGAGGCTTTCTGTCAACAGCCAGTACTGACCCATCCTCCTTGTGAATGGGCCATCTTGGAAGCATATCCTCCAGCTCCTTTCCAGGCATCAGGTGACTATGGTCCCCATCATCTTGGCTATAACCTCTTGAGAAGTTGTAGAACCACTCCACTAGGCTGCTCCCAAATTCCTGACCTACAGAAACTGTGTTTGTGAGATAACAAATCTTTATTGTTGTGTTAAGTTTGTAGATAATTTGTTATATAGCAATAGATAACTAACATATGATCCTTAACAAAAAAAAAAAAAAAAAAACAGAAAGGAAGAGTTAAAGAAAGCAAGTGAGCCGGGCGTGGTGGCGCACGCTTGTAATCCCAGCATTCGGGAGGCTGAGACCGGAGGATCCGGGTTCGCGGCCAGCCTCAGCTACCTAGTGAGGCACTCCGCAACTTAGTGAGACTCGGTTTCAAAATAAAGAATAAAAAAATAGGGCTGGGGGCGTAGCTCGGAGGTAGAATGCCCCTGAGTTCAATCCCCAGTACC
>PVLC010005905.1:0-49756 GCA_004027655.1 Graphiurus murinus | reverse complement strand
GAAAGCAAGTGAAAGCAGCTTAAAAAAATTAATAGAGTTGCTGCCATTGCTGGGTTGCAAAGACATCAACTAGGGTAAACTTCATTATTATCCAAACCAAGATGCTTGTGTCAGAGAGAACTTAATCAAGGTTTCCCTAGCCTAAATGTAGCTATAAAAAATAGTGATAGCCGGGCGTGGTGGCGCATGCTTGTAATCCCAGCATTTGGGAGGCTGAGACCGGAGGATCCAGGTTCGAGGCCAGCCTCAGCTACCTAGTGAGGCCCTCCACAACTTAGTGAGACTCGGTTTCAAAATAAAGAATAAAAAATAGGGCTGGGGGTATAGCTCGGAGGTAGAATGCCCCTGAGTTCAATCCCCAGTACTGCAAAAAAAAAGTGATCCTAGCAGTAATAATAGAAACCTGATGAGGGTGTGAAGTTAGAGCAAGTTGAAAGGTGTAATATCTGAGTGGAGCATGGTACCCCAAGATTTCCTGCTGCAAAGATGTTTTTGCACTCTAACCACCAAATAAATTCAATGTCCAAGATGCCAGAGAGGCATCCAAGAGGAATGCAAGAGAAATTTACTAGAATTGCTAAGCATGTTAGACACACCTCACAGGGCACAGTGAGCAGTGACCATCTCCATATAGTAAGGAAAAGTAGAGCCACAGAGCTTCTGCTTCCACCTAAAGAGCAGCTCAACTGGGGTGCAGTGGGACACACCTGTAATCACAGTAGTTGAGAGGCTGAGATAGGAAGATCACAGGTTTGAGGCCAGATACAGCAACTTAGTGGGTCTCTCAGCAACTCAGCAAGGCCCCATTTCAAAATAAATAAATAAGTAAATAAATAAATAGGGCTTTGGATATAACTCAGAGGCAGAACACCCCTGAATTTAGTGCTCCATACCAAGAAAAAAATCACATGCAATAGTATTGACAAGTGGAAGGAAAAAATAAACAAGAGTTAAAAAATGATTAGTACCTGAAGTGACAATTAGTTGGATATCAACCGATTAAAATAAGTCTTTCAGAAAATTGATGAAGCCATTAAATATATCTAAAAATGTGGTCCTCATTGGGATTGTGCTGTGAAAATCCAACTGTGAAAAAATGGGTACTATCATGTTATCAAGTAATTTTATCAGGAAGACATTACTCTCCCCCAAAGCAATAGCTGAGTAACTCTTTCATCATCTTAAATATTTAGTGCACATGTACAATTACAGCTCAATTTGTTAAATATAAACATTTTGTATTTTTCTCTCAGCTTTCAAGATGAGGTTTAAATTTAAACTATTTTCTCTAAAAAAGTAACACCTGTTAAGATGGATTAATTTTAGTGGCCTTCTCTTGGGATTAGATTTTTGTTGATCAATAAGAATATTTTGTACTTCAAAGAAAGTACCTTAAAATAATCTAAAAATAGCTGGACACAGTGACACCTGTCTATAATACCAGTATTTGGGAGGCAGAGACAGGAGGAACACAGGTTTGAGGCCAGCCCTAAAATCAATTAAGTATTCTGGGTGAGACAAATCACTCATTTGCCCATGACCTTTTAGAAAAATTGTCATTTTGTTAAAATACTGTACCTATACTTAATCTAAATTTGAGTGGACTATCCTTTAGTGTATTTATAAATGGTGAACTCAGTTTCTGAAATTAAACTTTTTATTTGCAATTTTCAAAAAAAAAAAACTTATTGGGACCCCATTTAGAAATAAAATAGGACTGGGGGTGTAGCTCAAAGGCCAAATGCCTCCTGGTTTCAATCCTGAATACCAAAACAAACAAACAGAAAAAATCAATTTGAAAACAAATACATAAATGAGAGGCATTGTATTAACAACTTTAAAGAAATCACTTAAACTTTTCTATCTTACACAATTCCATAGCAGAAGAAAGCAAGTGTATATTAACCAAAAGGGGGAAGTCTAAGGCTCTTGCATCAGAAGCTTCTCAGAAATCTAAGATAAAGCTGGGCATGATGGCACAGGCCTGTAATCCCAGTACTTGGGAGGCTGAGACAGGAGGATTACAGGTTCAAGGACAGCCTCAGCAAGTAGTGAGACTCTCATCAACCTAGAGATATCCTGTTTCAAAATAAAAAATAAAAATAGGGCTGGAGGTGTAGCTCAGAGGTAGAATGTCCCTGAGTTCAATTCCCAGTACTACAAAAAAAAAAAAAAAAAAAAAAAAGGAAAGAAAGAAAAATATAAGGTAATTTCATTAAGTAAACCAAAAATAGTTTATGCAAGTTAAAAAGCATTCCATGGGATGTTGGCCATTGACTACAATTATTGGTGGCTGTGGGTGATGTCTTTAGGGGATTCTGTATACCTAGACTCAGGTATTTACTCCTGAACTAAGTCTGTCTCAGCTCAGCCTGTGACCTCCTCTGTTCCTTTTGCCCTGCTTCCAGCATTTTGGGGTCCCGATCATCAATCCAAGGGCTCTGAGTCCAATTCTTCTCCTTCAATCCTCTAGATTTCTTTTTTTTTTTTTTTTTTTTTTTTGCGGTACTGGGGGTTGAACCCAGGGGCATTCTACCTCCTAGCTATACCCCCAGCCCTATTTTTTATTCTTTATTTTGAAACCGAGTCTCACTAAGTTGCAGAGTGCCTCACTAGGTAGCTGAGGCTGGCCACGAACCCGGATCCTCCGGTCTCAGCCTCCCAAATGCTGGGATTACAAGGGTGTGCCACCATGCCCGGCTTCTAGATTTCTTAATGTAAGCCTCATCCTACCTAAGGCTCCATCTTAAAATGGAGTGAGTTGCCTCCCCCCCCCCAAAAAAAAATGTGCCCCAGACATGGACTGACTCTGCTCAATATTCTACTAGAGGTCAATTGGAACTCTCCCTAGCCACAGAATAATGCCCCAGGGAAGAAGGAGGTGATCAAAAAATCCTGGTAATTTGGGGGATTAGGTCTTTTCATAACTGAGCTCGAAGGACTTTGGGGGCAGTTTCAGGTAAGACAGGACCACATGTGAGATTAGAGCCCAAAGACAAGCCCTAGACACCAAACAGCTCTTCAGGGCCTTCCTGGCACCTTCTGTATCCTTTATAGAATTCAAGACCTCATTTCTTGGCCATAACCACACTGACCTTTGGACTAAGGCAGCCAGGTGAGGCTTTTGAAGAACAGGCCCCCAGAGGAGGCACCCTTCTCCTCTGTGGTTGTTCTTCACTTACTTAGCACTAGAAGAAAGGGCTTAACCTCTGGCTGCTTCTCGCTATTACATAATCTGTTCATCCCTGAGGACCCAAACTGAGGCCCTGATCATCAGCCCAAGGGCTCTGAGTCCAATTCTACTCCTTCAATCCACTAGATTTCTTAATGTAAGCCTCACCCTACCCGAGGCTCCATCTTAAAACGGAGTGGGTTGCTCCCCCCAAAATGTGCTTCTGGCTGCTGATTTGGATGAAGAAAATTGAAAATCTTGTATTAAAAGCTTATCTGGGTGGCTTAGTATCACTTTCCCCTGTGGTATATATCACTCAGGGACATTCTACCTCTGAACTACACCCCCAGCCCTATTTTTATTTTGAAAACATATCTATGGTATGTTTCCCCTTAGCATCACTTTCCCCTATATGTATGACAGACACTTTTATTTAATGTGGTGAGGTTTATACGAGCGAATAGGACAAAGTCTTGAGCTACCTATCTCACTCCTACTGAGTTCTCCTTGCTTTGGGAGTAGGTAGCCCATTCTCATGTTTGCCCCTGGCTCTGAACAAAGGCGGCAGAGGCCCTGAGTGTGCTCCGTGGGACATACCAAGACAGTGTCTCATACTCTTTGGAGTGCATCATGGGAATGTGGTGGCGATCAGAGATATGTAACACCTTCTCTCTGTGTTTGTCATCCAGACGCCCTGTGAGGGCTGGTAAAAAAGTGTTCTTATTCTCCAAATATTCCCTGGCATGTATTTGTGTAGTAAAATTATGTTTTGGGTTTGCAGTTTTTTTTTTTTTTTAAATGAACATCTGTTACTCTCTTTTAGTTAAGGACTTCTGAACACAGCTGGGCAGGACAACTTGGCTTTCTCTTCCCTCTCTGTTGAGTCACAAATAAAGTCTGTCATCTGTCAGCTGCTCAGAGATTGGCTAACCAGCTGCCACTCATCTCTCACAGCTGTTTTGGCTCTGAGAGGCTCATGGGTGGGGAGAGGGTCAGGGTCAGTTTGTTCTATGCACACAGCCCCAGGGAGTTCCAGGAGCAGAGATACTTCATGAAGTGGCTCCAATTGGTCATTACTGAATGTCAAAGGCATAGCCCTGAGGGGGTGTGAAGCAGGCAGGGTGTCTGGCTTGTACTTTGTAGGACTGTGAGTCAGAGCAGCATAGTTTTTAGAGCATTTGTTTTTTACATCCTGCTGTCTCATCTCTCTATGTCTATAATATGAGATTACAGAAAATGTGACCAATGCCAGGCAAATATAGTTATAAAGAGTGCTTTAATTTCACCAAGGAAGTATGCTATTTGAATTCTAGGTTTTGAGTTCCATATTATTCAGATGAGGAAGCTTATTTTCTACACATCTCAGTACCATCAAATACACAAATGCTGCAAGTTCCTTTGGCCACTCCCTTGACAGCTTTTGAACTCTGAGTTTCAAGCACACAAAAATACAAAGCGTAAAGCTGTCTCCCCAAACTCCTCAGTAAAATTTTATCTAGAGCCATAACAACTCATTCTGGATGCAGTTGTAGATGACCCTTCCTGACTCACAGCTCACTCCTGCTGACTCATAGCTCCATTTGTGTTACTGTCTTGCTCAATTTCCTTTAAAACTTCCCAACTATCAAAAACACAGCTCATGCTCTTAACTCAGCATTCAAGGTCCTCTAAGGTCTGATCCCAAACAACGCATCCAAATGCTTATTGTGGACTACTGACATTAATGCCTCCCTAGGGCCTTGCAAATAGTGCATGCTTGATAAATTTTTGTTACAGATATAGTAATAACTATCTGCAGAGAGCTTTGGATTTACAAAGTGGATCTACATTCATTATTTCACTTCATTCTCACAAGTGGAAGGGGGAAAAACAGGTATTCTCTTTATTACAAATAAGGAGAAGAGAAACAGAATTAACTCTTGTTTATTAAACCAGTGCTTGCCTTATTATTGTCTGACTCTTCTGCCATACTGTTAACATTTGTGAAAGTAGGAATCACATCTACTTTTATACTGTTGTATTTACAGTACCCAGAACATTGAAAGGCATAGTGCAAAAACTCATTAAACATTTTTCAAATGACTGAGCACGGTGGTCAGGCAGTGACTGAGTGTGCTGTGTGTGCTATCTTGATCTCATAGTAGGTATCGTCTTTATTTCACGGTCAAGTAGATGTCATTTCCACGGCACACAGTGTGTGTGTGTGTTTGTAGCTGGAATGGAAACCCTGATCTTATGATCTCTCACATTCTTCATCCACCATCAGCCCCACATGAGTTGCCATTGTCTTTCCTTTTTGCTGTTGTTTTTCATCCTAATTACTATAATTCTATACAAAGTAACAAAAAAAAAAAAAAAAAAAAGAAAAAATTCAAGAGTTAGCAAGCCAAGAGTGGTGGCACAGCCTTGTAATTGCAGTACTTGAGAGGCTGAAAAGTGAGGATTGTAGGTTAGAGGTCAGCACAGTCACCTAGTGAGACCCGTTAAAAAATAAAACAGGACTGGGGGGTGTAGCTCAGAGGTAGAAAACCACTGGGTTCAACTCCCAGTGACGAAAACACACACACACACACACACACACACACACACACACACACACAGAGTTACCTTAAAAACTTAAATATTTGTCTTTGATCATCACAAACACTGAAGTTACAGAGTAGAAGATGGGGTGTTAGTCATTATTTCCAAGTCCAGTAGTATCACTGTGTGAGGGTAAACGGGTGTGCATTCTTGTAAGGAAAGCATGGTTTTCTATAGATTCCTCTTTTTCTACTGTAGTTCATTGCTTTCCTCTAAAAGAAAAAAAAAACTGTTTTGATTTAAGAGTAAATAATAAATTCCCATGTCAATTTATTTTGTGCTCAGTGATCCAGAAAAATATTCATAGTTGCATTTTGATGATTCTTTTGGAAAGACAAAGCAAACATGTGATAAGCAAACTCATCAGGCCAAGACTTTAGTTGAGTAATATGATGAAAGAGATATTACTATCACCTCTATTTTAAAAATGAAGACAAGACACTCTTACTTTTTTTTCTAAGCATACTTTGTTTTAATTTATTTTAAAATTCAAATGAATAATTTATCATTGAATTGTTCAACCCTGCTTCCTCTTTATAATGAAATTTAGGAAGATATAATTTTCTTCTGATTTACAATGTTCTTCATACCTAAAGTTAAAAGGGGAAACTTTCACTTTGTATTTTTCTGAGTCTCCTTTTATAATGTTTTCTCATTGTGGTTGGTGGTCAAATCACTGCGTTCGAAATTTTGTGCTTGGTTAATATAAGATGCAAAAGTGAGAGTTTAGTATTTATTATCTAGCAATTATTATTAAATGTGTTTTTTAATCATGCTGCCAATTTATTTCCTTGATTTCTCTGTCTCAATTTGCATTTGAGAAGCCAAATCTAAAACTACTTTCTTTGAAAACTGTATCAACATGATTTTTTCAAATATAATTTTCATTGGTACTTGTAATTGATAGTGACATTCATAGTAATACATTCATATATGCACATAGCATTATTTGGCCTTCAACAGGATTTCTAAATGCGGGTCCAGTTTATTTATATTTAGAAATTTACCGACTCTATCTTTACTATCCACTATCTAATTTGTATCTTTGATATTTACTGTAGCTGTAATCACATGGGGGTTTTCTTTGTTTTTGTGCATATCTCCGTTGCTAAACTACTGGTAAGCAGCAAACATTAGTCATTCACAAAGTATACAGGATCAAAACAGAAAGTGTTAAAGCCGAAGCTTTGTGCTCTAATACCATTCCCATGAACTTTACTTGGTATCCACAGCATGTTCCTATCATTGGGATATGGATTTAAAGAAAACCTCTAAAAACATGGTAGAAAAACAATATCTAATCATTCTTGGATGAAACCATTACTTCCAAATTATAATCCCCAACTGATATCACATAGAATCTTTCATAAAAAACTTCGGTTCCTGTGGCTACTTTTGTGGTGCAGAATATTTATGTCAATACAACTGTTTTAAAATGATTGTTGAAAAGATATTATCTTATGGCTTATGTTTCCTTTTTAGTGTTTTCATGGTTTTCAAATTTTGTTGTCAGGCACTTGCATAGCTAAAGACCCCCTTGAAAGAAATATGAGGAAAGAAGCTTAAAATATTGAAATGCCAACTCCAAAAAAATAAAAATAAATCACTTTCTAAATAGAATGTTCTAAACAGTTGCACCAAGTTAAATAAAAACAGTCTCTTTTCTGAAGTTAGGGACACAGTCTTTTCTTTGATAGGCTTCTATATCCATATATATACTCTGGGGATCTAGGTCAGTTCTGCAGAGTTCCTAAGTGGAGCCAGAACAGCATCCTTCAAGAGTTCTTGCGGATGCTTCTAAAGCTCTGACCATCTGTCCTGCCACCCCCACCTGCCTGAGATGGGTAGGTACAGTTTCCCTTCTTTGCCATAGTCTTTGGTTCTGACTCGTCAGGATTTACAACTGTCATGCACCTTGGTACAAATTGCTATTTCATGGTCATCAGGCTTGAAATTATTCCACTTCAGTTTTTTGGCTCTAGTCTTAGTAGAACTCTGGTCTACCTCCAGTCCTCACTGCCCATTTGCAAACTCCTCTGGTTCCCTTCTCCCATTAGAATTTCCCACTATAATAATGTTTTACTGTTTCTTCCTCACTTAAGCAGGTTAACCCCAGGAGGTTGACCCAGGTTTTCACCTACCTTTCAGATTTCAATAAGATATACCCAGTGAGCATAATATAATGACTAGCGATAATGATTTTGAAGGAAATAGATACCTGGTGAATGTCATATGACAACTTAGACTCCCTATACCTGCTGTCCTTCTCTCCATTCTCTATACTTTTTATCTGCTCTACTCTTCCTATTTTGACATGGGGCATATAAATTAAAATCAGCAAAGGGGAATATGTAAAACTGTAAAAATAAAAGTAGGGAATAATATTGACACATGATGAGCAATAAATTTGAAAATCCATAAGGGTCAGTTGAAGGTATAAACAAATTTTATACAGACATGTTAATAAACTTTTAATTCCTCTATTTCAATAACTAAAAATGAGTTTCAGGAAATACCTTACAATGACCATATACAGGACACTCTATGGATTTTGGATCAGTTAGCTACCCCAGAAGACTTATGTACTATCACTGGAGGAAACACATAAACACAGGTTAAACTTGCTGAAAAAGTTCTATAATCTCTTCATCTCTCCATAAAGATGTTTTTGTGGGGAATGAAGAAAGTATATACATATGTATTTGTGCATCTGTGAATGCATTGAATTATTTCAATTATCAGGAATTCTAGAAATTCTGAGCAATATTGTGAAGAAAGCCCATGATTTTAAGATAATGCTAAAAATAGTAGAGATGATAAATTAGGAAGTTAGCAACAATGAAGACATGGATCAAATTAGAGATGCCCACAAAAATTGCCCACAAAATCCTTACAGAAGAACCTGAAATACCAAGAAGATTCCTTTTGCAAAATTTGGAATTTGGCCAGAAGAAAGTATTTTTAAAATGATGCCCAAACAGCCATATAAACAGATACGTGGTTAATTATCATGTAGTTGGGATCTCGAAATGTCTTAACATCTGGCAGTTTGGAAACATTGAGATATTTGGTGGTGGAGACTCTACAATTTCATTTTTTTTAAGAAAAAATAATTATAATTATAATTCACATCATTTACTGCCCAGATGTCCTATTTTGTTTTGGGGTTTTTTTGTTTGTTTGTTTGTTCCATCCCCAGTAACACACACACACACACACACACACACACACACACACACACACACAGAAATCTCAACAATTTAAAGTAGCTCTGAAATACTGTGCAAAACTGATCCAAACTCAAAAGACATGGAGAGAATATATGTATCTATGAAGTTCAAGCAAAAGTTCATGAGAGACCCAGTCTCGAGGAAACAGTGAAGGGGTTAACCTCTCTTTCGAGTTCCTCTCTCACAGAATTTCTTCCCCAGTCTTTAACTCATCATCCTTAGTGTCCTGACCCAATGTTATTCTTTTTTCTCCCTTAGTCATCTCAGTCCCTATCCTGGTACTCTATCCTACTTTCAAAATCTCTATCCCTGTCCCCTCTGTGCATGCCAAGGGAATGGTTAGCCAATAAGATCCCTCTGCCTTTGTGATAGTGATTGGGAGACTTTACACCTTCAGAGAACTTCCTTCCTATCCCTTAAGGGTTGAGGACTTCAGGAAAGAGTGCCTCTGCTTTGGTTACCTAATGCAGAGGAAGAACAACAGGGCAAGGAAAGATGATCTTGTGTGAAGAAATGCCAGAAGAAAGGAATCAGCAATCAGAGTCACCCCACAGTTCCCTCCTCTTCTCTCCTATCTCCCAGATGCATGTGGTCACATGTATCACCACCATCTGGACCCCCCTGCAACTTCTACATCCTCCTAGATATCTTGTCTTTTAACTTTAAAATACATATGGAATTTGCTTTTAAAAATACTGCAGTCCTCCTGTCTCAGCTTCCCAAATGCTGGGATTAAAAGTGTGTACCACCACACCCAGCCAAATCAAAGTTTTAATATTTTCTTTCTAGATATCAGTGAGATATCTTGTGTACCTCTGTGGTGTACTTAACCCATTTGGAAATTAGGAACTCAAAGTCAGCTTCACCTTATAATATCCATTCATTTGGCAACTACTGACAGTCTCATAAAGTATGCATTCTCTAATCTCTTCCAAAGCTTTCTTGTGCAATTAATATAATCCAGTCTAATCCAGAGAATTGATGAACAAAACCCACCTTTCTGCCTGCCAATAATGGGAACCAATCCCATGATCCTGGGCTTTGTATTTTGTTCTAGTGTAAGAATATCTTGGGCAGGGAAGGATTCAGGCCATTACCATGCCACTTGGATGCATTAACAATGGGGTGCTTTCTTAGCACTGATTACTAAGGAGAACTTGGCCATGAGACCTGGACCCAGGACTCAGTTTCAGGCTTATTCTTGATTCAACTCTTTTTACATCAGATTGGTGTGTCTTCCTTTTACAGGCACACTTCACTTCAACTATAAACCAGATTGGGAACAGTCAAGTTTGACTCACAATCAGCCAATGCAGAAACCTAGACCCCCTCTGTCCTTCTCCCTTCTAGCTAAGGACTTAGACTTCAAAACATAGACTTTTATTCTGTTTTTCTTTTTCAGATGATGAGGCAGCCATGTTCTAAAGGTGATTCTAAAGAACATATTCAATTTAAGGAACCTAAGGGACATTGGCCTGGGTGGATTCTAAGTGGTTTGGGGGCTCATTTGTTATTAAAGCAGAGAATACAAAAACAAATCATACCTCCAGCTTGGCCCACTGCTAGAATATTCAATCCATACTGTATTCAAGGCACCATGCTAAAACATCTACAGACACTGTTTCATTTAATACTTGCATAAGACTATGACGTAGCTAAGATTATTATCTCCATTTTACAGATGAAATTGAGATTTAGAGAGATTACCAAACTGGCACAGTTCAGAAAATGGAGGTTCTATGATGCAAACTCAGGATCAACATGCGTAATATAACCATTATATCTCATTATAACTCATAAGTATATGTATGGCCAACATCAGCTATCTACCAGAATTATGCTATATGGCATAATGGAACATTTGTCCTCAGTTAGGTCATAGTCTGGAGGGGTGGACAAGTCTGTGACAGTAGAGATTGGCAAAGTTTGCTGGGAGGAGAGAGGAAAGAAAGCACCTGACTCTGCCGAGGAGGGGAGCAGAGGAAGTGCCACACAGGAGGAGACTCTTGAGCCAGTGCTTGGGGAATTAGTAAACCTCAGCTAGAGAGAGAATGCTGGTGGACAGTCCTCCAGAGGAACCACTGATGCAAGGGTGAGGAGGCCTGAGCAAATCTAGCACATTGGAGAATACTAAATCCTTCCCATAGTTAGGGCACAAAGATTCATGAATATTGAAGGAAAGAGCAATAAAAGAAAAAAATGGAGAGAAAAGGCAGAAGGGAGAGAGAACATGGAGAATCTGCATGCTATGTGCTACAGTTTGAGTTTTAAATGTCTACCTAAAGGCCCATATGTTAAAAGCTTAGTCCCTGGCTGGGTACCATTGGGAGGTGGTGGAACTTAGGAGGGGGGCCTATGGGGAAGGCTTACATGCTTGAATCTGGGTGTTTTATAAAGAAAAGAGATTGTCTTAGCTCACCGTTCTGGAGGCTCAAAGTCATGGTGTTGGCATTGGCTGAGCTCTGGTGAATACCTCATGGTGGATGGCATTATGGCAGGAGTGTGTGTGGCAGGGAGAGGTTACCTAGCAAGAAAGTAAGCCAAAGAGCCATTCAAGGTGCAGGCTCACTCTGTTCTGATTAGCCTTCTCTAAGGAACTGATCAGGCTCCTAGGAAAACTGCCTCAATTTCTTCCAAAGGCAGGACCCTCCATGACCTAATAACTTCCCTACTAGGTCTCACCTTTAAAGATCTCCATTGAAGTGCCCTCTGATGCTGATACTTGCTAAGTGTCATCCTAAAGGCCAACATTGCCACATTGAGGATCACACTCCCAACACATGAGCCCTTTGGGGGGGGATTAAACCCCATCTAAACCATAGCATGGAACAATCCTGGAGGGGCTTGGAGGAATAATGAAAGCATTAGGGTTGGAAAATAACAATATCTGACCTCATACAACATTGCCAGACACTGTTCTAAGCAAGTTGTTCATCTTAACTTATTTTATTCCTATTGTATTCTTATAAATACTGATATTGTACAGTATATTAGAGATGTAGTAGCTTTCCCAGGGTAGCACACCTAAAGAGCAGTAGAGCCATGATCAGACCTTAGGCAGTTATCAACCAGAGTGTAGGATCGACCACTGTTCAACACTACACACCACAGAACATGTGGACAGCAACCAGGCTTCATCCAGGAGCAGTGGCAGAGATTAGAGGTAGATGAGGACATAGATAGGGTGGTTGGTAGAATATGAATAGGAGGTAGTAGGAGGACACACATTGAAGAGCCCCCTACTCCTGATAGTTACTGCATAGGTGTCAGGCTGAAGTCCACTCACTTTAAAAGACAACTTGTAGCCCAGCGTGGTGGCGCATGCTTGTAATCCCAGTACTAGGGAGGCTGAGACCAGAGGATTCGGGTTCGAGGTCAGCCTCAGCTACTTAGTGAGGCCCTCCGCAACTTAGTGAGACTCTATTTCAAAATAAAGAATAAAAAATAGGGCTGAGAGTGTAGCTCGGAGGTAGAATGCCTCTGGGTTCCACTCCCAGTACTGAAAAAAAAAAAGACAACTTATCCTGTATTTATAAAAGTAAGTAAATTCCAAAGTCAAGTAAAACAACCTTACAACCTTATATAGTCACAGACTGCAATAGTCTTAGGGTTAATGAGGAACAGGGAGATAGTATTATTGTATAACTATAAAAGTTAATTCTAACATGATTTTTGATTGTGAAAATGTACAAATTAGAATTTCTCAGGAATTTGTTTTTATAGATGACATTTGTGGCAACATCCATTTTAATTTAAAAACATTTGCAAATGTTATATTTGGCCTCATAATGAACCTTTCTCCTTGACACTGTTTCTTCTTCCTTCCTCTTTCTGCCACAATCCAGAGACAGTGGGCAGGGACAGTGACCATTCTGAAGACGTTCATTTCAAAGCTCGCCAGGGTCCCATTTGGGTGGGAACATGGAGCTGGCTCGCCTTCTTTCTCCTCTGGTCACAGAACACGGCTTCCAGTTTTAGGAAAGGAGAGAAGACAAGAGGGACACTGCAGAATGGTGAAGTTGTTTGTATTTCAGGAAAGGAAAACTTTATGCAGTCAAAGAATGAGCCTCAGTCAAATTGACACTATCTATTCTGGAACAATTCACAGAACTTTTTTCCACCCCAAAGCAGGTTAGAAAAACAATGATCTCATTTGAAAGGGCAGAGACTGGGTGGAGGAGGACTCCCATCAGAAAAGCTTCCTGAAAAGAAAGAAAAAAATTAATCACAACATCTGAGTTTCATAAATCCCTTAAAAAAATTCCAAGAGAAAAGCCAATAACTGTTCTCTGCACTCTTCCTCCAGCTCTAGTTCAAATATCAAACAAAATCTACACATGTTTGCAGATGTGGGGTTTTTTCCTTATATTTTTTGCTCCACTGCCACCTTGAGGGTTTTTTTTAATATTTTGAAAACTTTTCAGTCATATGACATTGATTTTCACCCCTCTGGCAAATTATATATTTCTGATTCCACTATAGTGAGCTTAGGTCTAGCCTCCCTTCTTCTGCTTAAAGTGGAGAGGCAGGTTCTTGCCAGTAGTGAGATAAGATGTCTCTTTTTCTCTTCCTGCTTAGATAGAGCCTCACCCCATAGCTCCACAGTTCCATTGCGCCCAGAATAGACATCGCCAACAGATGGACCAGGAGTTATAAACAATTTCCAGACTGGCCAGAAGAGACCTTTCCATGTGGTCTCACCTCTCCAGAACCAGAAGAAAAGCATACAGAATGCCCCTCTCCTATCATCCCCTTGTCTGAATAGGTGACACTTACTTACTCATACTTACTTGTTTTCTCCATTTATGATTGTTTAGAGCTCCCTGGAAATAAAAAATTTTAAAAACCCATAAAATAGTTCAGCATTCTCTGGAGAAAAAATAATAGGTATTTAGTTGCTTCAAATAAATCTTTACTGATAAATGAACGAAAGCAATGACTTCTGGCATGCCACGTGGAAACTGATGCAATTGTGATTCTCAGGAGAAGCCAGGGGTCAAAGGAGGACCTGAGGATCAGAAAGGCAGTAGATGGAGAGGGAGTGGAGCTCCTGGGGGAGCCCAGCGGGTGGCATGATTTGCTGCTAAGAAAATTACAAGAGCCTGGTGATGGGTGTGTCTCAGCCTGGCCTAGAAACAAGTATAGGGAGTAGGGATCTGCTGCTTTCTGGGTGGCCACAGGGCCAGATGAGACAGCGTGGCCTACTCTAGGGCAGGAAGCAGGATGGAAGTAAATAGAAAAAAGGCTTTCTGATAGTCAGGGGTGGTGATAAGCTGGTCTGCAATGCTCAGACAGGAATACAGTATCAGGCTTAATGGCTTAATAAGGTAGATCCTAAACTAAACTACACTAAACAGTGCTGATCCATACCCAGTTTATACTTTGGTTTCCTCATGATTTCCAGGGGAAAAAAATCACACATCTTAATTCCCTTGGTTACTTTCGGTTTTTCTCCATACTTCTTATTAAAATTTTATTTGTATGTCTTCTCCTTAAACCACCTTGTAATTGAGTTTTCATGGTGAGAAAATTTTGTCTCTTCTATTTCTTTCCTGAATCAAATCAATACTCTTCATTTCTAACTTGCTGGCTCTTTTCTTGGTATGCTTTTGATTTTTATTCTTGAATTTTTGATTCATCCCAAATGCTGGGAATCAAGGCTTGAAAGCAGCAGAATCTTAAGGGTATCTTGGGTCAGGACCAGGCAGAGACAATAGCATTTGCAAAGGCACCAAGTCAGGAGAAAACTGGTCTATGTGAAGAACATTAAAGAGGTCAGCAGAGCTAGAACACTAGTTAGAACACTAGGGAGCACTGTTCTGACTACATGTAGACTTACTATATTTTAAGGACTTTTAAAACATTAACTCATTTTGTCCTGAGAACAATCCTATGATCAACATATGATTATTAGCCTCATTTTATAGAGGCAAAAGTGAGGCACAGACCAGTAATCAAAGACACACAGAAAGTAGAGCCAGAGAATAACCTGCCTCCAGCCAACAGGAAGATAATGAGGAGGAGATGAAGGAGGAGAAAAAGAGAGGGAGAGAAAAGGTTGATATCTCAACTATTTGCTGTGTCCTCATAAATCGGAAGGAGCCAATGAGTTTCTTTGCACCTGTAAAGAGACTAATACAATTCATGAGGGCAGAGCCCCTGTGACTTAATCGCCTCTCCAAAGGCTCCACCCCCTGATGCCATCTCCTTAGTGGTGAGGATTTCAACATATGCATTTTGGGGGAACATAAACATTCAGATCATAGCAGGCCCCTTAGTAATTCTCTTAGTCCTCCAGATTCCCCGCCACTCCATGATACCAGCAAATTCTGGATTGGCTGACTCTACAGATTGCATTTTCTAGAATCATATATAAATTGAAACATACAGTATGTATTTGTCTGTCTTTTTTCACTTAGGATAATTGTTTCAATGCCCATGCATGTTGCTGCACGTGTCGATAGTTTGATCATTTTCATTGCTAAGTACTAATCCATTGCATGGGTGTTTCACATTTATTCATTCACCTGCTGATAGGTATTTGGGTTGTTTCCAGGTTTGGGCTCCTAATGAACAAAGCTGCTATGAATATTCGTACACAACCCTTCGTGTAGGTGAGGCTTACATTGATCTTATGTAAATAAATATCTAAGAGAGAAACGGTTAGATCATAGAGTAGATAGATTCTTAATTTTAAAAGACACAGCCAGACTGTTTTGCAAAGTAGTTTACAATCCCATCGCCAGTTCTTCCTCATCCTCATCAAACTTGCTGGGGTGCATCTTTTTAACTTAGTCCTTCTAATTGGTGTATAGTGTTGTTTTGTTGGGATTTTAATTTGCAGTTTCCTAATGACTAACAAGATTGAGTATCTTGTTGTTTGCTCACTTGTTATCTGAATATCTTCTTTAAAGAACAGAAGTTTCTATTCAAATATTTCTCTCAGTTTTTAAAATCAGGTAACTGGCTTTTATATTATTGACTTTTGTGAATTCCTTATGTATTTTAGATTTAAGTTATATGCTTTTAAAATATTTTATCCTCATATGTAGACTATCTTTTCATTCTCTTAGTAGTGTTTTTTTTTTTTTTTTTGCAGTACTGGGGATTGAACTCAGGGGCATTCTACCTCCGAGCTACACCCCCAGCCCTATTTTTTATTCTTTATTTTGAAACCGAGTCTCACTAAGTTGCGGAGTGCCTCACTAGGTAACTGAGGTTGGCCGCGAACCCGGATCCTCCGGTCTCAGCCTCCTGAATGCTGGGATTACAAGCGTGTGCCACCATGCCCGGCTCTTAGTAGTGTTTTTGATGAGCAGAAAAATTAAATTTTTATGAAGTCTCATTTGTCTATTTTTCTTTTATAGAAAATGCTTTTGGTTTTGGGTAAAGGAATTTTTTGTGTAACCCAAAGTATCAAAGATTTCCTTGTATATTTTGTCTGAAAGTTTTATATATATATATATATATTTTTTGTGGTACTAGAAATTGATCCCAGGACCTCACTCAGGCTAGGCTTTACCATTGAATTACAGCCCACCCTTCTATAATCTACCTTGAGTTAATTTTTAATATGCTATGAGATATATATTAAATTCTCAAGTACTGGGATTACAAGTGCGAGCCACCACATCCAGCCAGTTTTTCTTTTGTTTAGTTTGTTAATATGGTTTAATTATGCTGATTGATATTGAATATTAAGTCACCATTTCATTCCTGGGATGAACAGAGCTTGGTCATGATATATATCCCTTTTATATATTGAATTCATATCACTAAAATTCTGTTTAGAATTTTTGCATCAATTTTCATGAGTGATATTGTTCTATAGTTTTATTTTTTTCTTTTTCCTTTTTTTTTTTTTTTGGTATTGGGAATTGAACCCAGGGGCATTCTACCTCCAAGATACAACCCCAGTCCAGTTTTATTTTTATTTTGAAACAGGGTCTTGCTAGGATAATGAGAGTCTCACTACTTGCTAAGGCTGTCCTTGAACCTGCAATCTTCCTCTCTCAACCTCCCAAATATTGGGATTACAGGCATGGGTCACCACACCCAGCTAGCTTTCTTTTTTAGAATATTTTTGGTTTTGATATCAGAGTTGGGAAGTATTCTCTCCTCTTCTAATTTTTGGAAGAGTTTGAGGAGGATTTGTATTGTTTGTAAATATTTGGCAAAATTTACCAATAAATCCATATTTTTTTTGTTCTGTTTTGTTTTTGTGGTACTAGAGATTAAGCCCATGGTTGTTCTACCTCTGAGAAACAGGGTCTTGCTAAGTTACCAAGCACTGGTCTCAAACCTGCAATCTTTCTTTTTTAGCCTCCCCAAAACTCAGATTATAGGCATGTACCTATAATCTGCCTGGGTTCTTATTTATTGGGAGATTTTTTTTTTATTATTGATGTAATCTCTTCACTTGTTATAGATCTGTTTATATTTTCTATTTCTTCTTGGGTCAGTTTTGGAGGTTTTGAGCCACTAGTTAGTTAGGAATGTGTTCTTTATTGCCACCTATTTATAAATTCCCAAATTTATTTGTAACTCGCCTCTAGTTTTATTCCAGTAGAGTCAAAGAACATATTTCATGTGTTTTCAATCATTTAGAATTTGATCCTGATACACTCTTCATGCCATGCCTAAATTTAGGTCAATTCTGGCCTCTACTGAATTTGGCTGGGATATTGTTGGGAATAACCTTATTTTTTTGATTGGCAGAGCTGAAGGGTATCCTAATCCCAGGCAGATGAATGCAGTATTTTTTATGCATGTAACATAAATATGTTTATACTTATGTTACTTGGTGAAAGTTGCTTTACAAAATTCAAATGAATGCTAGAAAGAAGTGGTTGGATTTCTGAATTTGGGTTTTTTCATTACATGTTTATTTCCTTATCTGACACCCAGCCAACATCTCTTTCACTAACTCTGTTGCAATTAGAACAACAAGGTATTCTTTTCCTGCAGAAGTCTCAAGGAAATTCCCTCTCATAACAGGGTCATATTTCCTGGTTTCTGTCAATTCCTTAAAATATTTTAAGGTTGTTTTTCCTTTATTTCTGAAGACTTTAGACATAGGGATTCATCAAATGGCATGTGCAAATATTTTGAGGTAAGCATGATTCAGAGTCCACTTTGGAGTTATTTATCTGAGTAAGTGTCTAAGCCAATGAAGTTGGAATTCAAGTTTGAATTCTGCAGAGAGAGGAAAATGGAGGAGGGAAATATAACACACTGGTACATAAAACAGTCAGTAAATTTCTCCTTTGGCATGCTCTATGATCATGGTCAGGTCAAAGGAACACCTAGAGATTCTTTTTTCACCACTTAAAAACAAGAAAACTAAACTAAACTTCTAAGTATCCCATGATATTTGCTACAAATAAAAAGGTCTTATTTTCCTTTTATTGCTCTTCTTTGGCAGCCACCATCAAGGCCAAGTGGGATGCCCTAGCCACGATTGTGTTTGGCCCATAGTATTTCCCTGGCTCAATAAAATAGGAACATAAATTAAATATTTCCTTTGAAAAGTCACATTAAAAAATCAAGTTCAGGGAATTAACATCTAGTTATAAGATACACATAAGAAAGATTTGTATAGGGTGGAACAGGATTTTTTAAAATACAAATCTCTATACAAACTGCTATTTATCTCTAAATTCAACTGTTCCATTTAATACATTCTAACATGAATTCAAACTCTGAGACATTCAAATAAAATTTGCCCTGAGTTCCTTCTTGATATTCAGAGTCATACAGTTTTTCCTTCACATATACATCTGTGGGCTGCCTAGTGTGGAACTTGTTTGAAGTGAATGTTTACTAGCAGGTGAGACACCCATTTTCTTAACATGTTATGAGGAATACATATACACAATGTATTTTAAACATAATTGAAATAATGTTATTAACTCTTCAAAATCTATTCTAATCACTATTCACACACATTGTGGTTATACTCTGTACAGGATACATTAGTTTCAGTCTATAAGCCACTATTGATGACATTTAGAGATGCCTAATGTGCTTTTGAGTAAAAACAAGCAGTTCTTAACAAAATGATCAAGAAAAAATTTTTAAAAATCTATTTTGTTGATTACCAAGTCTCTGAGGATTTTATCTTTGTAAAACCCCAAATTATCTGGTCCTTGAGAGAGGGCATATGCAGATATCCCAAAGGCTAAGTGATCTTCATCTAAGGACTAAAAACCAGGAAGAGGCAAGCAGCATCTGGAGCAGCCACTCTCTATCAGACCTGGACACCACCCCATCTCACTCACTTCTTCCACAGATATCAGTCAATATAGTGCTTGCAGTGCATAACAGGGTAGTCTAGAACGGGGATTGGATAATGGACAAAGCCAGTGTTGAATGTCTCCTGCTTTTCTCTGTTATTGCCGCAGTACCAGTTTTGGTTGGAAAAGGCTGAGTTCCACCAGTCAAGAGACTTTTGAGTCATTGTCTTGACGTAGGATAGAAGAAGTAAAAGATATAGTTAGAAAGGAGACACACAGGGAAGGAAAGAGGGACTGTAACTTTAAATCTAAAAGCTCCATTAATACCCTAACCTCTACTCCTCTGGCCAATTTTTACCTCCAGGCCTGAATTTGTAAAAGGTCTGATAAATCTTAGAGTACTATAAGTCCAGTTCATTAGTGCCTATATACCTTGTTAGTTCACAGAATATATTTTTAGATTGATCAAAAGAAGTCTAGAAGCCGGGCAAGGTGGTACAACAACTGTAATTCCAATACTTGGGAGGCTGAGATAGGAAGATCACAGGTTTGAGGCCAGTCTCAGGAATTTAGTGAGATTCTGTTTTAAAATTTAAAAAAAAAATTATACAGGGTTGGGTGCCCAGCTTGGAGGTAGAACACCCCTTGGTTCAATCCCTACTATGAAAAAAAATAAATAAAAAGAAATCTAGAGAAAAATATTTTTCAAAGTCTAATGTTATGGGTACAATACAAGTGCTATCCATCAATAAGTTATCAACCTGAAAGTTCTGAGAAGAATCAGACCACCATCACCTGCTTTGTGCTGCACAATCAAAGAAATCAAGCTCATTAGGCTAACACCACCCCACATACCTCCCATGTTCACCATTTGCAAAGTTTTCTGCAAAAAAAAAAAGAGCCATGCACCCCCCCCCCCACAAAGCACCTCTCTCTTTATGATGGCCTGCATTTTCCCTTGAATGTGCATTTCTTGCTTTCCTAAATAAACCTCTCTCTACATCTCTGACTGGCTCATGCTTAAATTCTTTTCTGTCACATAAGCCAAGGACCCCACTGCCGGGGTCCGGCCCCTAGGCAGGTGTGGGGGGTCCATCAACAGGTGTGGATTGAGACGAGGTCTTGAATACGCACACTAGAGGAACTCAGGAGGCACATTTACTTTATTGTTCTCCAGTAGCTGTTTTTACAATATTTTTTTTTTTACAGTGAAGCTAATCTTGAGGCTATAGGCAAACAGTCAGACAGTTTGAGACAGTAAAGTTATTTTTTGAAGGTTAAACAGGTGTTAAAGGGAAAGCCGTAATGCCTTATCTGTTCTCGGGAAGACAGAGGGCTTCTTTAACCCATTTGTCTTTGTTAGTTTAGTCTGTGAAACTCTGGGAAAGAAATGTAGGAGTAAACAAGGACTGCATGTGTTTTGATAATGTTTGTAAATGATTATTGTCGGAGACCATGGTGTATGAAAGAGTTAAGACCTAAGGGTCTAAGGGCTGTTTACAGTCCATGTCTATCTGAAGTACACTCTATGTTGATGCCAAGAGTGCATAAAAGAACTATGTGCTAACCATGGACATCAGGTGTGTGCGTAAGTGCTGCCACAAAGTTAGTAGGATTTCATAAGGTTTATAGGTTTTTTTAAGGGTTAATGAAAATAGTCAATTGAATGGTAAACTTGGGCAGAAGGTATGCAATATACTTTTAGATAATAGGTTAGGTAAAATATTAACGTATGGCTAAAGAGTTTCGGGAGTAATGTGTTTTCCTAAAACAATGAGATTTTCTGTAAGAGTATGTTTTTAATCTTTACATGTGATGTTTTTCTGTAGTATGAATCAAAATTGCCTGATGTTTTTCTTAGATGATCTTCCTTGTATGATTGTATAAAAACACCCTGAAAAATAAACTCGGGGTGGCAGTATTCACTGTCGGCCCTCCTGAATCTATCCCTTGTCTTTCTTTTTCTTAAGCAACTTTTGTCTTTGTTTTTCTCAAGCCACACTTTCTCCCTCCAGGCTTGTCTGGCTTAGCCGACTGGCATCGGCAGATTATAGAATTTCTATGTTGTTTGTCTGAAGGCATTATTTTTTCAGCTAATACAAAGAAATCACTGTTTGTCCAGCCACCATCTGTTTCTAAGAAATTTTCCCTTATAAAAAACCCAAAGCACCCAAAATTTCCAGAATATAACATAATGCAAAGCAGGATATGCCACACATTCCTTCTTGAAATCAACTGCCTTGCAGGAATCCATTGGACCGAGCCTTGCTCAAGATCCAGTTATTAAGGAGCTGTGGCACCCCACCCCACTGGTCCTGAGTCTAGTTCTCCTTTCTCCCGCACTGGGAACTCCTCTAGATCCTTTATGAAATCAACCCTTCTCTGGTAACAATCCCTTACCCTCTCACTTACTTCATGATCTTGAGAAGTTTCCTGATCTGACAGGGTCAAGACCTCTTCATTCATGAATGCAATGATTGGCCCAAGTGGTCCTAGAGTCAGAGATAGCATTGACAGTAATTGTCACAAATCTATGATGTGAAAAATAATGGACATAAAATAGAGACTATTAAATCAGGAAAACCATGGAGCCACAATGCAGAAAACTATTTTTTCCCAGTCATTTACAGTGGATTTGGGAAGCATAAGAGAAACAAGTTAATGGCAAAGATTTACTCTATAATATGGAGCTAGACTACCTGAATTCAATCTCTGACTGCCACTTAGCAGCTATGAAGCTTCAAGTGAATTATTGCTGATTCTCTCTGTTAACATATGTTCAAAACAAAGCAAAACATAACAAAACTTGTGCCTGGCATAGAGTAAGTGCTAACCTTCAAAAAGGGAGAATGAGTTGTTAAGATTAAAAATTTCTTGGATATACTAAGAGATTTAGTATTTATTTCCTTTCTTAATGTTTTTACTACCTTGACTGCATCTGATTCTTTCTGCCATCTGCTTCTTTGGGTATGAAAAAGCAGAGGATTCCCAGACTTGAAACAAACTTTGGCAATTACCAAGGTTAGTACCTTCCTTTTCTACACTTGAGTCTGAAAGCAATTTATAGGTCTGAAATTGGCAAGTTCCTTCTCTGATGGAGCTTCACTGGCTCAGTGTTAGAACTATGCCATGTTTCCCAGTGAAGACCAGTTTTGTCCTGCCAACCAGACGGAGCCGTGTCTGCCTAGGGATTGACAGCAACTATGTCGCTGCTGAGCCACAAACCAAACAAAATTTGTAGGGCTTTAGAATTTAAACAATAGTTGAATTACAAGGGGACAGTCCCAGAGAGAGACCATGCTTAATTTCTGCAGACCTGGACAAATAAAAATGGCTGTGTCTTTGAAAACAATTGCCCAGGTCTTTGCTTTACTGGGAAGTGCCTTTCCCATGACAGAAGAGAATTCCCACCATGGGGAGAAAGTAGATTTCCTCTCAACAGCCCTAGGACAGCTTGATTGACTATAACTTGCAATTCTCTAAATCTCCTGCAGTATATCACTAGAGACTAACTTAGCCATGTTAAAAAAAAAAAAAAAAAGTCAGCCCAGGAAGGATGATATTGTTTTGATTGGCAGTTCAGTCAAACAAGGAGATTATTGCAAACCCAGATGGATGGATGGAGAGTTTCCCAGAGATGCTGAGTAATGGCCAGAGGATATGCTGTGATCTGAGATAGATCCCTTGCCAAAGTCAATGTCCCATTAGAGGCTGGCTGGTTTCAAGCAAAACACACATTTAACAGTCCCAGGACCAGCCCTGGGCTCCAACTGGCAACAGGAGATTCATTGGCCCTCAATACATTCTGAATACTCTTCAAAATCCTCTTCTGCTAGGATGCTCATCATGTCCAGAGAGAAAAAAGACGAATAAAACCAATTCTCCTTACATATTCAGAGTTATTCACTCTTTGAAAGAGACCTGAAAAAGAAAGTAATTAGTCAACTCCCAGAGGAAGTCCCAAAGATAAAATCCTAAAATGCATGTAATCCATCATATAACTGTTATCTATGTCAGCGCTTTCTGGCAAAGCTAAGCTGGTGACACCTCCCTGAACAAACAGTCTGATTCTATACACATTTAGGTGTGATAATGTGCAAGGAAGGATACCCTGTGGTTTTTGTTGCTGTTTGTGGTACTGGGGATTGAGCCCAAGTAAGCTACACTCCCAGCCCTATTTTTATTTTATTTATTTTTTGGTACTTGGGATTGGACCCAAAGGCATTCTACCTCCAAGCTATATCCCCAGCCCAATTTCATTTTTATTTTGAAACAGGGTCTCACTAAGTTGATGAGAGTCTCACTACTTACTGAGGCTGTCCTTGAACCTGTGATCCTCCTGTCTCAATCTCCCAAGTACTGGGATTACAGATGTGAGCCACAAGCCAGACTTCTGTTTTGAATCAGTAGAATGCAGCCCAGAAGGTAAGGGCCCTGGAGCAGGAATTAAACTTTGGGTAAAATCCTAGCTTCACCACTTGCTGGCTCTGTGAGACTGGGAAGTTACCCAACCTCTGGTGTTTCAATTTACAAAATAGAACTGACAATTTTACCTCCTTACAGGGCTGCTGTGTATATTCAGTAAGATGAAGATTTGCACAGTGCCTAGTATACAGTAAGAGCTCAGTAGACATTATCTCTTTGTTTAAATGGAGCCCAGGTGCATATAAGAGTATGTCCCCTAAAGCTCTAGTGGTGACCACTTCATTTGCCACTGAAGCCCTCACACCCAGTACATGATATAAACTCAATAAATATATGTTGAGTGAATAAAATTAGGAATTTCTCCTTGTTTCATCTACCCATCAGCTCCAAATCCTCAATGCCTGCTTCTTCCATTAGAGGGGAACTTGCTAGAGCCAGGGAAGAGAGAATTATGAGTAGATAAAGGCACCAGGACTGGTCAAGGCTAGTGCTGAAAGCAAAAACCCAGCTGGAAAATGGAGCCAAGAGTAGCCAGACATCTGGGAAGGTCACAGCTAGGAATCAGGATGGGGGTAAAACATGGGTAAAGGGACAAGTCCAGGGCACACAAATTCTGCGTGCCTTTTTCCTCCAAGGGAAATTATAGAAGCTGACCCCACCAAAGTGGAAACATAAAAACTTCTTTCAAGTTTTGCCAGGAACCATCTTGTGACTCAGTCCAGGTAGGATGTAAAAGCTCACGCTCAATAACCAGACACTTAGGTATTTGTTGGACTCTCCGTCCTCTTCTCCTTCTATGTAGTTCCAGGTTTTCTTTCACTCACAAACTGGATGGGAACAGAAAGAACTGGAAAGCTGTTTCTTTATACTTTTGGACTTGAGGCCACAACCTGTTTTATAAGCATCAATAAAGTGAAAATGGTTTCCTCTCATTTCATTGAAAACTTATCACAGATTTAGTGAGCATGATGGCACACACCTGTAATCCCAGTACTTGGGAGGCTGAGACAGGAGGGTTGCAGGTTCGAGGACAGCCTCAGAACTTAGCGAGACCCTCAGCAACTTATGAAACCCTGTTTCAAAAAATAAAATAAAAAGGACTGAATGTATAGCTCAGAGGTAGCATATCCTTGGATTCAATCTCCAGCACCAAAAATAGATGCATAAATACAATAATAAATAAATAAATAAAATCAAAGATTTATGTTTCAATTAAATAAAACAAAGGAGCTGCACCTAGGCACATGGGTACAGGCAAAGTGTCTATCCCTGACTTATCAATTGTGAGTCCTAATGCTTCCTTCACTTTCATAAACCATTTTGATGAACAGTTTCCTGACACCTTCCTGCTAGGTATGTTCCATCAAAGGGAAATTCCTAGCTTTCAGTTTCAAAGGCCTCAGTTTATCTGTGCTCACCACTGTATGGAGGAGTAGAAAGTATCATATAGAAGTATACTTTCCATCCTGTGAATGATAAGTAAAGATTATAAGGCCAAAATAGTTTTTTTTTTTTCAAGAGTTAAAATCTCATGTGGGTATTGGCAGGAAATCTAGCACAAAAGGAAAGAAGAACTTGTTTCTGGCAGCTTTCAAGCCCACAAAAGGCCAGCATTTGACTTTCTAACATGCACTTCTGCAGCTTTGCACGTTCTTGCCCACAGGAGGTGAGCAGTTTATTCTTAGGGCAAAGCAATCAGCATGCTTCAAAGGATTCCTTTGGTATTAAATCTTTGCTCATTCAAGTTGTCCAGCCTATGTTGGTTTCACTATTCCATCAGCCTTGGGAGCAGACAACTATACAGATGCCAGTGAAAAAAAAAAGACCCTGGGCTTCTTTTCACACCCCACTGTACAACCTTTGTGGTTACCACATCAGTGGTTTTCGGCTTCTGTTTTGTGGATCTTTAATTCTGCAGCCATTCTTTCCTCTTCGGCTCTTTTAGTAAGTATCACTTACACCTACCCTATCCTACCTGTTTGAATTCTAATTGTCACAGCTTGGCAGCAGACTTGTAGGACATAGGCCCAGGGAGCCAGGCACAAAACTAGGAATGCAGGGCAAGTCATGACCCGCAGGTCATAGAGGGCACAGAAAACCCCAGGACACAAACCCCCATATGTGGTTTGAGCAGGAGAGGCAAGTGACTCAGACACATACAATGTAGACCAGATGCTGAGGTCAGGAGCAAACAGCAAAAAGAAGTCAAAGCTAAAGCCAGGGTTCAAAGCAGGAGCACAGGGTATAATTTCAAAGGTAAATTAGCAAGGAAAGGCCTCTCAGCCACCAGAAATACCATCATTAATTGAGCGCAGGCCTTCACACACATCATAGCTCTGGAGAGCTCTCTGTGGGTCTCAAGGGATCTCTGTGATCCCTAGTGTACAGAAGCAGCAGCTGAGGCTCAGAACTAGAAGTTTCTTGCCCACATCACACATTGGACCTGTGTCTATATGACACAGGTCTTCCTATAGGAGGAGTCTCACTGCCACTGGATAGGCATAGATGGGCGCTACTCCAGGCTTGTCCTGTGCCTTTCTCCAGGTGAGCTCCCCCCACTTGTAGAAGAGCTGCCCAACGCATGAGGAGGGTGGGTGGGCAGCACTGAATTGATGTGGTTGGAAGGGCACAGCAAGTGCCAGCTACCTCAGTCTCACCCTTGCCATCATCTCCTAGAGCCAGACAATCCTATTAGAAGCACTATATTAGAAGAGGACTATAGTGAACTGCTTACCAACTCTGGAGTCAGATCTCCTGGTCTTTCAGCATTTCCTTACTACTAGTTGCCTGACCATGAACAAATTTTGTAACAGCTCAGTTCTCCCAATGTAAAATGCCAAGAATAATATCCAGTTTATTGGCTAGTTGCTCTTTTAAGTTTTAAATGAAATAACCTAAACATTAATTATTGCTAATTATTAGAAAGTATTACTACTTCTGCTTTTAGGAACTATATGTCTTAGAAGCACAACTTAAAACAAACCAGTTTCTCCAAGATTTTGATTAGCAAGATCACCCACAGCAGGATTTCCTGGTAAGCTGACCAATTATACCAGATATTCTCTTTGAGAGTCTCTCTCTTAAATGTCATTGCATTTCCCTTGGAGTAGAACAGTAGTTCTCAACTGGGGGCAATTTTGTCCCACTGTAAGTCATATTTGACAATGTTTAAAGATACTTCTTTTAGTTGTCACAACTGTGAGGGAGGGAACTGCACTACAGGTATCTAGTAGATAGAGACCAGAGGTGCTTCTATACATCCTAAAAGGAACAAAATTATTTGACCCAAAATGTTGGTGATAAAGTTAAAGAACCCTAGAACAGAGAAAATGGGGTGTTTGAGCAGAATAAGAAAATGCTTAAAAGGGTTTTTAATGCTATATATATATGATCTTTCTTTTCTTTATAGCATCCTTGCTTATTTCACACATGTGATGACCTCTCAAAATTTTCAAACGATACTGAATATAGATGGATGGATATATGGCATACAGTTTGGGACCACTTGATGACAGGGATACATTCTGAGAATTGGGTCTCTAGGCAATTATGCAGTTGTGTCTAGAGTGCACTTTCACAAACTAAGATGGCTGTGATGTCACTTCACTAGGTAATATAATCTTTTGGGACCACCATCAAATAGGAGGTCCATAGTTGATATTGCATCATTATACAGAGCTTAACTGTATAAATATTGTAAATATCTTATCCATTCCTAAAATTAACTGTTACTCAAGATTTGGTTAGCATGTTTTTATGTCCCCTGTACTGTTGGAGTTTTTAAATATTTGGTAATTCTCAGTTGTCTGTTTATATTTATAAATGAGAGTCTACATCAATAGTCTCAACCCAAGTTGCTCATTAGACCAGTGATGACTATGTTTTCAGTGTTTCTTTTGCACTAATGTTAAGTGACACACCTTCCATTATTTCAGAAGTGCCAGAGTGCCTCAGGGGAAAGAAACAGGTCAGTGGTACCCACCTCAGGGCTGTTCCTTGGGAAGAAGAGGCTCTCCCATGAGACAGCAATAAAGTTAAAGAGAGTACAGTCTTATTTAGCTGCACAGGTATGTGGGTGGGAGACCCTAGAATCCAGTTTTATTCCTTTCTCAAGTCACAGGCCAACCAGATGTTCAGCAAAGACAGTTGTGCAGGGATTCAGAGGCCAAGTCTCTTTCCATCTTATGATGGACAACAATTTAGCCTCTCAGAATCCACTTGTGGATCTTCTGCATCTAGGCAGGAGATGAGTAAAGAAGAGTTTGAGGAAGTGTTTCTCAACTTTAGGATTTGTGATGGTTAATTTTATGTTTCACCATGACTAGGTTAAGAGAGTCCCAAACAGCAGGCAAAACATTATTTCTGGGCATGTCTGTGAGTATGTTTCTGGAAGAGATTAGCATTTGAATTGATATGTTACCAATATTTGACCCCAAAGACTGGGTCCTTTCTCCTTAGTTGAGTTGTGGAACCAATAGCAAGGCTAGACACAAATTGAGCAGTGAAGACACTTTTTATTTTTGCCAAGAATAGGAGAAGTGAAAGACATTTGAAAATCAAATTCCTATCCCTTGGGAGTTGAGAGGCTATATAGATCTAGGGTAAAAGAAATGAGGGAAAGGAATAGGATATTAAAAGAGAGGAATATAGCCAGGTATGGTGGTACATGTCTGTAATCCTAGTACTTGGGAGACTGAGACAGAAGGACTGCAATTGCTGGTTCATGTCCAGCCTCAGCAATTTAGTGAGGCCCTCTGCAATTTAGTGAGACCCTGTTTCAAAATAAGTAAATTAATTAATTAATTAAGATAAAATAGGGCTGAGGGTATAGCTCAGAGGTAGAAAGCCCCTGGGTTTAATCCCTAGTACCACAAAAAAGTGGGGGGGGGAATATTCATAGGAGTTTTGGGAGGGAATGGGTGGTGATTTTCTGGGAATTCACGTGTCCCCTCCTTTTGCTCTGGTCATTGTCATGGTAGTTGCCAACTGTAATGGTGCTAAAGGGATGTCACCTAGTGCAGATGGGATTATAATAAAATTAGAAGTTGTCTGGTGCTCATTTCGGCCATCTTAGTTTAATTAGTTTTATCTAGCTCCTCTGAAGAGAAAATTCTGGTCCTCCAGCACCTTTCTTGAAAGATAAGCAAGATTAGGGCACAGTAGAAATTCAGGTAGGGTACCAAGGCAGTACAAGATTAGGGAAGGGTAATGGATAGACAAAACAAAGAAGATCCACTCTTACTAATGTGAGTGGGCATCATGCAGTCTATTGAGGGTCCAAATAGAAGAATAGTGGAGGATGGAGAAATGGTGGATTTTCTCTTTCCTTAAACTGGAAATCCATCTTTTCCTGCCCTGCTCCCCTCTGCCATTGTCGGGCCTTCAGAAACTCCCCCAGTTCTAAGCTTTCCTGAGTCTCCAACCGACAGAATATGGGAGACTTCTCAATCTCTGTAACCATGTGAGCCAACTCCCACAATAAATATCCTCTAATAAGTATATGTGTGTGTCTAATATAATAAATGTATTATATACAAATATACAATGTACATAAATATAATATAATAAAATATGTAATAAATAGCTGCTTATAAGTACATATATATTGATCTAAACATATCCTCTGGAGAACTCTGATTAATAGTTTTAGTGATATTTTTGAGCTGGATCATTCTTTATTTGCTATCCTGTGTATTATGAGATATTCATCAACATTCCTCGCTTTCATCCACTAGATGCCATTAGCCGCCTCCCAGTTGTGACAATCATAATTTTCTGGGGGTGGTGTATGTGTTTGCATCTGTATGCAAATATATATGCTCTCAAAATTCTCCCAAACCCTAGACAAGAACATTGGTTTAATAGATTGCTCCAGAGGTCTTAGAGGTTAGCCTAGGGATTAATCATATTCATTTCACCCAAATTCTATTGGCCACAACTCAATCAAAGGCTATACCTAACTCCAAGAAAGCTGGAGAATATAATACAGCAATGTATTAAGGAAGCAGAGGATGTCTAGGAAGATGAGATGAGCAAAGTAGAATCTGTCTGATATTCCTCCTTACCCCCCACCAAAAGTATAAATAAAATACATCCATACAAAAAGCTTCAGAGAAACTAGCAGAGATGCACAGGGCATTCTAGACAGTACTGGAGACAAAACACCCCATTATCACAGTTTCTTTTTATAGATGACCTACTCACCCCATATAGTTCTCCCAGAATAAAAAGTTAATGTAATAAAGCACTAGATGCCATGGTCCTAGGTGGATATACTAGTACAATAACAACAGAAAGCAACTGACATGTTGCAATAACCTAGGAGAAATTTGAGCACATGTAGGGTGGGAACAGAGCTGGAATGATGGGAACATCTCCATGAGGATGTCCAGTCCCAATCACATTCCAGAAACATGAGCATCTGTAATATGTATGGCAGGGAGTGCAAGGGAGACAGAAAAGCAGTTGAGAAGAAGGAAAAGTGAAGAGCCTTTGGATGCGTATCACAAACAATGGAGGTTCAAAAGCAGGGTGAGAACAAAGTACCATCCATTCACTACTCAAAGTTTGAAAGAAAGTTTCTGGCTTATTTGATTAACAAATGGCACTATATACAATCTCACTAGCACATCTGTATCCAAAATAAGTTAGGTCATACTTACTTTGTATAGGAAAAAAATGCATACATTTTGGAAGAATCATCTAGATTGGAGTTGGTTCCTCTTAATGCATTAAAAATCTTTAAATATCCCTTAATTTCCCTGCTTTATGACAGCCAAATAAAGTAAAAAGTTCTTGAGTTTTTAATTATATGGTTTGGGGAATTTATTTCTCAGTTGCCTAATTTGGACATTTTTCTCCTTACTATGTAATCACATTGACGAGAACTAGAAATGTTCAAGTTTCCACCAAATGGCATCAAACCAAACTCCTGAAGCCAAGATTGGCTCCCCTAACCACACTGAGCTCCACCCCACACAGCCCCTGTCCTAATTAAAAGACAACACTACATCTTTGTGCCAATAAAAATTAATCAAGTCTAGCATTGGTCACTAAGTTGAAGAAAAATAGTCTACCCAAGAAATACACATGAAAGGTCTATATCTTATTGAAGTTATTGACAGCCTGCATCTTACTAAAATTAATGATCCTATTTCTTTGAAAAACTATTGAAGTTTATATTAAATGAAGAAAGGAGAAAAGGCAGGGAAGAGAGAGAGAGAGGAGAGTAAGATTCCTGAGCTGTTTCAGTGAGAAAGAGGAGAATTCATTTCCAGCCTTACACAATAGACCTCTTCACTGCAGAAAGTGAGGAAAAGATCAGATAGAGGCATGAAATAACATCAACCGATAAATAGAGGCAATGACTTTCCATAGGTGGTTCTAGTAAGAAACAAATGAGTAACCACAGCTAATAGGTGGATGCATATGCACATTAACTTACCAAGTATTTATTGAGAAATACAATATAGGTCCATCCAAATTATTTATTATCACCACATCTTAACCTCCTCAAATCATTCTCATATGTTTAATGTATTTATGTGTGTTTATAAATGCATTTTCAATCTGAGTGTGGTGGCGCACACTTGTAATCCCTGTACTTGGGAGGCTGAGACAGGAGGATCATAGGTTCTCAGCCAGCCTTAGCTACTTAGTGAGGCATTCCACAACTTAGAGAGACCCTGTTTCAAAATAAAGAATAAAAAAATGGGGCTCGGGGTGTAGCTCAGAGGTAGAATGCCCCTGGGTTCAATTCCAAGTACCACATAGTTAATTAATTAATTAATTAATTAATTAATTAATTAATTAAATGCATTTTCAAGATGTGTATGATTTTCCATGTGAATATATTTTAGAATATATACTTGATATTGTATTATGTATATATCATTCTATTTCTTACCTTTTTCATTCAATATCATCTTTATTAGCTCCCCACATGAGGCCATGTCTACTTCCAGGGTGCTGGTTCTCACTGCTGCATGATGCTCCATGGGATTCATCTAAGGCATTTGAATATCTGCTTTTCTCCTGATGTCTCCAATTTCCCATCACCTCCAAAATGGCTGCAATAAATGATAGATCTGTGTAAGACTCTCTCTGAGATATATATCCAGAAGCCAAATTGCTGGTTGTCGACATACATATCGTAAGTCTAAACCAAGAACTGTCACTTTACTTTCTGGTATGGCTGCATAGGCAGAAGCAATCTGAATATCAAACATCACAATAAAAAAAAAAAAAAACCCTGCTCCCTCTTACATCTTCACAATGATGTTCACGAAATCACATTGACAACTTCTGTTTGTTATCATTCTCTATGCAATAGGATATAGAGTAAGGCTGAGCCATAAATTTACTTTTTGATTTTTTTCCCTGATATTTTCTTGTTAGAATAACTGAGCACTGGCTTGTAATGGTTCCTTCTATGTTATATCAGTTAATTGTCAGACTCATTTTAGAGCTTTTTCTGTTTTTATTTTTCTCATTCTTTTTCATATTTCAGATCAGATCCCTTTTGAACAGATTGGGAATTCTGTCAAACACAGTTTTCCTGTTCTCATGGGCTGCACTTCATCTCTTGCCAAGGCTCAGAAGTTCTGGCATGAAAAATCATGGTCTAAAACACTTTAAAACCATTTCTGTGGCCAATGGTTCACTTCCCCCCTGCACTTTTTCTCTTCCAAATGCTCCAAATGCTTCAATTTGTAGCCTGGACTTCAAAGTCACCAGCAATACATTCCAGATTTCTTTGGCTGCTATATTATTAATTCCCAAAGATATCAGCAAAATAGCCAGTAGTTAGTGAGTTTGAGAAGAGAGTCAATTGCTGCTACTTTTCCAGAAGATTCCATCACCCCTTCCTCTGAGTCACTTTCTTTACATGCTGACTTCTTGACATTGGCTTCAATTCCATCGAGAGAGAGAGAGAGAGAGAGAGAGAGAGAGAGAGAGAGAGAGAGGCACAACCTGAAAAGTAAGTAGGGCACTCCATTTACCATGGGGCTCAGCTAGCTATGTCAGTGTCTCAGATCTGGGTCAGTGGTGAGTCCAGTCTTCAGTGTTTTCCCTCCTGACTTCTCTTCTGGGCCATTTTCTCTATGCTGTTCAAACCTGTATGAAGTTTTACCATGACAGCTGTCCACCTAACTCACATGTATAAAAACAGTTTCTCCCATAACTTCACATAAATCTTGTGATTTGAAGTCCCCATTTGTAATGGTAGCAGAAAATGAACCCAGTCACTTTCAGAGACTCTTTTTCATCCAGTTGTGTTCAAAGTTATCACACCAACAATCCAGTTTACACACATGTCTCTTTCTTCTTCTCCCCAAGCCAGTTTGGGATCAATAGCCCTGGAGAGAACTAAGAACACCACCTCCCTTTTTCAATATCTGTCTCTGGATTGTTTAAGAACTCATTCTGGTCCCAAGCTGAGCACCTAACACTGAAAATTGTAGGTGCAAATTGGCCAGAATGTGACAACTATTTTCTCCCTAAAAGTTGTCTTTCTGTCCCCTCAGTTGGCTATGTGGCTTATAGTGTTAGTGAATAAATATACACTATTATTCTGAATAGACTTAGATTGTGGAAAACAACTGAAACACAGTCTCAGTCATTTCAAGAATGTTTATAGCAATTAATACTCCATGCAAACTTCATACAATTTATATTTTAGGGGAGAGGGAGAGGGAAAGGGAGAGGGAGAGAACCTGGAAAGTAAGTAGGGCACTCCATTTACCATGGAGCTCAACTAGCTATGTCAGTGTCTCAGATCTGGGTCAGAGGTGAGTCTGGTCTGGGCCTTCAGGCCTGACTTTAACCAGTGCTCAACCAGAACTGAAGGGGAGGACTTGCCTGATGACTATGAGCATAGTTTCCAGGTCAGCGTTCAGCCTCATTACCAGTGGTCTGAATGGCTAGGTGGAAAGGTTCCTTGGCAGAAGAAGCTGTGAGTTTTCAGTCACAGGTGCTGACAATTATAGTCCTTAGGTTGCTAGGGACTCCGTTGGTTGCCAAGGCTTTATAGCTAGGTTGCAGGCATTGCTCCTGTGTGTTGCCTATCATTCCCGGGCTTTACACCTAGTGCCTGGTGCCTGTGTGTTGCCCCTGATACCCTGGGTGTCACACCTGTGTGTGCTGTGAGAGTTATGCTTACACACTGCACATCATATGTAAGCCACACCCAGGTACTCTTTGGGAGTTAAGTCCCTCTTTGGGTTTACTGGTATCTCTCCCTCCTTTTAAAATATATATGCAACTAATAGCAAATGCTCTTTGGAGCCACAAGAAAATTACAAAGTCCCACAAATGGCTAACCCTGAAGGAAAATTCAGCATGTCAAGTGAGGGAATCTTTGTTCCCTTTGGCCCTTGTTTCCCTTGGTGCTGGCTGCAATTCCAGGGCCACACTGAGCAATATCCATATAAGGTGTGGTATTGCTTTATCCTCTGTTCTGTGACTTCCTAAACTTTGCAAGCAGAGCTACTCACTAATCCTCTCCCCATGAATTCACACACATGCAGACTACCATCACACCACCAATTCCCTTCTCTAACTTCTACACCAAAGCACTCCTTCTTCAGTTTGCAGTTTCACATTCCAGGGTGAGGAGGGAGGTGGTAGAGCACATTCCTCAAGGACATCCTTAGAAACTGGGATTCTGGGTCATTATTTTTTAAGTGGCTTAATCCACAACAACTCTTTCTAACTAAATTCCCAACTAGGAAGAGAACAAGTAGGGGCACATTCCAATACACACTACCTTACACACTACCCAGCTATGCTTTGTTGTGTGAAAATCTTCCTCTCTATGAACTCAGGGGTGGAAAACCTTCGGCAAGCAATGGGGAAAGACAACTTTTCACTTAGTTTCAAGAAAAGTTCCTAAAGCATTCACATTTAGTTAAATCCACTTCACTGAAAGCTCAAGAGCAGGCTCCAGAAATATTGTAATTTGCACAACAACAAAAGCCCTGCCTAACTGTAGTCAGAGGTTACAGAATTCAGAGCCAGACCTACCCAGGTACCGATCTACGCAATAACCTCACACCCAAGCTCTGGCTCAGAGAATGCTGTTCAGCAGACATTTGTGGTATAGTCATAATGCTTCCTGATTCCGCACAAAAGCAATACAACTTTATTGCTGTTAAAAGTCTGAAGAGATTTCTAGATTTCTTCATAATCCTACTCAAATATTTGTGTGTGTGTGTGTGTGTGTGTGTGTGTGTGTGTGTGTATGCGTGTATTTTACTGGTATTGAACCCAAGAATATTCTACCTCTGAACTACACTGCAGCTCTATTTTATTTTTTATTTTGAAACAGGGTCTCACTAAGTTGCTGAGGCTAGCCTTGAACCTGGAATCCTCCAGTCTCAGTCTTCCAAGTATTGAGATTATAGGCGGGTACCACCATGCCTGGCTTCAAATATTTTAAATTAATTCTTCTCACTGTGCTTTTCAAATATTTGATAAATATTTTTAGGACCTGTGTCTATATTATCATACACTATTACACACAATAAATTGCAAGCATTGAAAAAAGCACCTTTTTTTTTAATCTTACCTTTAATCATATTTGGTACCTCTTTATATTGGGAAAGTTTGAAAAAGACTTTAAAATGGGCAAAGAGATGGTCTTATCTGTTCATTTTCTCTTAGTCTGGTTGTTACTAACTTTTGAGCCCAAAGCACTGTATCCTTTTTCTCTCTCAGAATTGTGAAAACAATAATGAGACTGAGCACCAATTGAGCTGAAGGAGATTTTATTCGTAACCAAGAGGAAAAGTGGGAGATAAACTGACAAATCTACTTCTCGCCTCTAGGGAGATGAGGAGGGTATAGATACAAAGTAAAAGAAATGAGGAGAAGAAATAACCTAATAAAAGGGAGGAATAGAGCCGGGCGTGGTGGTGCACGCTTGTAATCCCAGCATTTGGGAGGCTGAGACCAGAGGTTCAAGGTTTGCGGCCAGTCTCAGCTACCTACTGAGGCCCTCTACAACTTAGTGAGACCCTGTTTCAAAATAAAGAGTAAAAAAAATAGGGCTGGGGGTATAGCTTGGAGGTAGAATGCCCCTGAGTTCAATCCCCAGTACCACAAAAACAAATAAACAAAAGGAAGGAATATTCATGTGTCTTATTTCTAGGAAGTTGGAGGTTGTCTGGTAGTCTCTCTGGCAGCCATCTTAGGTCTAACCATTATCAGCTAACCCAACTGAAGAGGCACAACTGGGCTTCAAGCATCAGATCCTCAAAGATAAGCAAGATGAGGGCAGAATAAAAATTCAGACAGGCCATCCAGGCAGTACAAGACCAGGGCAGCATAACATGGTGACAAATTGCCACTGGAAGAGTGAGAAAGTACGATACCTTTCATCATCTGTCACATGGGTCATGTTCCACATTTGTACAACAAAAGGTAGGTTAACAAGGGATGAGTTTAACAGAGTTATGTAATCAAAATTTTATGTGGCATGGAAATCTTCAGAGTGAAGACCCAATCTAAGTCTAAAAATAGACTTCAGTGAAGAATGGACAGCAGTGTGGAAATGTCACTCAACAAAAGGGTATGGGTAATGGTCATATACTGTTGAGCTTCCTCTTGGCCTCCTCAAGTAGTGTGGAGTTCAGGAAGTGCCCTCACAATATGAGGCCTTAGTACACTAATTACTCTGAATGGTTGCCCGCCCCCAACCCCAGAACAGTGGATGCAGGCAGAGGCTTTCTTTGAGCTCCCCTGTCTGCCTAGAGATAGGTTCTTCAAAAGGAACTCAGCTACTGTGATCCCCTCCTCAGATTCTTCTCAACCAGGGAAGATTACCTGGATGACAGGAGAGGTAACTGGAGGTCCACACCATGCCACACCATTACCTCTTCTCCTGAAGGCTGCTCTAAGGCAACTTTTTTTCTGCTTAACAAAACAATATTTACTCCCCCGACATTCCCTCCTTTCACCATCCCATAACTTCTCACTACCGCCCTCAGAAACTCTATCTTTTTGAAGCTCAGCTTCAATCACTTGATTCTTCTTTAAGTCTTTTATAGGAGTCTTATGCATATATAAGCAATTAAAGTGTTTTTTCTTTTATTAATCTGCTTTATGTCAATTTAATTTGTGGCCCAGCCAAGAACTTAGAAGGGAAAAGGGAAGCCATTGTTCCCTTCTCTATAGTAGCATTCCTTCTCCCGGGTATAGAACAGGGCTCCTCTGGAATGAGGGCTTATGATCCTCTTCCAGGAAAGGTGGTCAGAGGACGTTTGGATGGCCAGCTCTCACACACCCTAGAAAGGCAGCGAAGGGGATGTAGGGAGTGTGTTGTAATGGCCTTCTGAGGCCCCTCCACTCTCCTTCAGTTCAAAGTACTTTGGGGGAGTGCTTTTGTTATAGGGTGATATCTCTCTTAGTAATAAACTGTTATAGAGTGGGTTCTTCAAAAGGAGCTCAGCTACTGTGATTCCTTCCCCAGGTTCTCTCTTGCTCAATTCTTGCTTTTTATAAGAGAAGAATTTCAAACAGAAAGCACAAAGAGGGGAGCATGAGGTTTATTTAGGGAAGTGGGCACAGTGCAAAAGAAGGCCATGGTGAGGTGGTAAACTTCCAGAGAAAGGGCCTCTTCCCCATTGTGGGAACCAGCACAGAACAAAGGCATACATCTCAGAGAAAAGGTCTGGGATGGGCTGCTTTCTGGAGTGGAAATGACGGCCAATCTTCTGGGTGATGAGCTTTATTCAGTCTGGAGACCTTTCCCGCTCATGCACATGCATTTGGGGAGGTCACTTACTCTTTTCATGCCAGATTTCAATGTCTCTGCTGGGATGGAAATGTTTCCCATCTGGATCCTAAGTGAAACTCTGCAGGGGGTTACATATGTAGTTAAGTTTAGCTTCCACATATCACTGTGGGTTCAGGCTCCAGTACCACAAACAAACAAACAAATAAATATAAATATAAACCATAATACCATCTTAGATTCATTGGCTGGGATGCCTGTAAGGTAGATTAACAAGAGAAAAATAAGCAAATGTACTTAATATAAGTTGTAACATTATAACACTCCTACATTCTACAGATTACAAAACCACTGCAGTACTTGTATCATGACACTCCTAGTGCAATTATAATACCTGTACATTGTTGAAGTTTATAACACTTCTCCACTATATATAACACCCTTGTGGGAATTGGGGCAGCATCTCATGATCAAACACATTAATATATCAGTTATAAAAATAAAACTATTTGCACTAAGGTAAATAAAGATCATAAACAGCCTCAGATCAATTCAGGTCAAGGGTTGTTGCCAAATTAATCTCAAAACAGCTTTCATTTTCAGAGGTTTTTGAGTTTTGGAGATGTTCATAGAGGATTCTGGACCTTTGCTTCAAGTACCAGCTGTGTCCACTAAATTTAGCACCCCCCTCTCTTTATAATATTTTTATACTTTTACCATTGCATTGTCATTATACAGCAGAGTGAGACCCAAAGAGATACATTCATACATACGCACGGTGCTCGCTGTAGGGCCCTCCACATCCCACCCGATACATGTTAGTGAGATTAGTAATGATACCTTTGCACGTGGATATAACACTACTGGATCTGTTTCCCTTCTCAATCCTCCTTTCCCCCTCCCCACTTCCCTCTCCCAATCCCCTTCCTCTCTCCTCCTGGCCTCTCTCTTCTCCCCTTCCTCTCTTCTCCTGGCCTCTCTCTTCTCCCCTTCCTCTCTTCTCCTGGCCTCTCTCTTCTCCCCTTCCTCTCTTCTCCTGGTCTCTCTCTTCATTGATCTGAAGTTCCTTTTGTTTCCTATTTTCTCTCTAGCTTCCACATAGGAGAGAAAACAAATGACCTACTTTCTGAGACTGGCTGCCCTCCCTTAGCATAATATTCTCTAGTTCCACCCATTTTCCTATGTATAACATAATTTTGTTCTACTTTATAACAGAGTGAAATCCCATTGCATGTATATACCACATTTTCTTTATCTATTCTTCTGTTGAGGGACACCTCAGTTGGTGGCCACCAGCCTTCATGAGCCACCGGCCTTCTAATTCCAGGTTTCTTCGGTCAGGGTAGAATAAATTTGGCCTGTAGGGGGAGCTCCAGGCCTCCGGTTGCACTCCCCAGGCCCCTGGCTGGAACCCACACACAGAAAATCAAGTACTACAATCCCAAAGAGAAGTAATACATGTGGACGTGTCAAGAAGGATTTTTATTGATCTGCCTTACAAAGGCTGCAGTCTCTTTCTTGGGAAGCTTTCTTTCCTGTGCACATGTGGTTCAATAGATGGCCAAGATATGTCCCTGTTTGTGGCCCATCCCACCCTGAGCAGGCACGGGATGGGCAGTTTAGAGAGGTGGGCAGCGTCTCATAGATCTGGAGAAGATGAAGGCCGGCCCTGCCTTTTCCTTAACAGGCTTTTGCACCGTGCTTCCTTGCCATCAGCATGGTACAATAGAGAAGTCGGAGGCTTTAACTTGAACCCACAGGGAAAATGGGGGAAAGGCCTTTCTTCCCTGTAACAGAGGGGGCCTTTGCATCCTCAGCTCAACTTACCAGGCGGCTGCATTGCAATTTAGGGTAAATATGCATGGAAGCGAGTGTATATTTTCTGGTTTTTGACTTGATGCCTGCTTCCCTTATGAACTTTGCAAAGAGGAGGCTATAGCAAGACTGTTTCCTGGGTCTCTGAACAAATGCTGTCTATTACCATTTAGAGATCATTTATAGTTGATATAATACATACTTGTTTAGTTGTTCCTATCTGAGTTTTGGTCACATTTCAGGCCTGATCCCTTAAGTTTACACTTTGAATTCAGGTGCTTTCATACTTTCTCAGGCTCACATTTGTGGGAATTCTTTTGAGTTGTTTCTGCAGATAGATCTTTGCACTCGTGTATGTGTTGTATTTCACCAGGTCAGCTCTTAAAGGGTACCTGTGAACCCAGGCTGTGTATTTAGAACCCTGAACAACTGAAATGACATAGGCACCTGCCAGTCAGGACAGATGCCAGCTGCAAACAACCAATAGGGCTGTACCAATGCATACTGGTGAAGCCTCAGCCTGGCTGGTGTGTCCCCATGCATGAATCAAGTCTATTTGATCCACTGGCAAAATGTGTCTTTCTATGACATTGGTCACCAGCACTAAGAGAATTTCTATTGCACCAGAAATAATCACAGTGCATGCTGCAGTGGGAAAAAACAACAGAAAACCAATGGTAGTACTGATTATTTTCCCTACCAACTTATGTGCAGTATGAAAGAAATTAGTCTGTGGTGGAAGCTGATATTCTCTCTCTCTCTCTCTCTCTCTCTCTGAAAAGCAGGATGTGGCCTCTGAGAACCCGTTCTTATTTCTGAAAGGACAAACTCTACCAGACTACATCGAGCCTTCAGCTCACAAACAATTGCTGCTGGCACCATCCAAATGATTCACTCTAGAAAGCGGCAACAATATCCTTCCTAAACCTGCTGACTATAACCTTCCACTATAGCGACATAGACTACCAGGAGCCAAAAATATACATTTCATTTCAACAGCTTTGAGCTTTCTGGAGCGGGAACTTCCGGGTTGCTCATTGTCCATGGCCTGAAGTGTGTAACTAAGGGGTGTTTTCTGACCTATGGTCAATGTCACCTCCTGATAAAATAGGACAAACACACTTGGCTCTATTAGACACTCACAATATCAGAAAAATAAGAGAACTAAGGTCTGGGAGATGTGACAAGGAGTTATGAATAATAGCAAAAGAATAGTATTGGAGGAGAAGTCTAGACAAAAAAAAGTGCAGCCAAATTGCAACAGAGAGACTTGCTGGCTTGTCTCATTGTAATACCAAGCCACTGAAGCAGCTTCCAGACCCAAAGCACAAATTATTAACCTCATTAGGAACATCAGTACAACCTCTTGCTCTCTGTAGGAGAAAATAAAATCTTTCAATTTCAGATAAAGCATGCAGAGGAGTTTTCTGATGGATATGCACATAACTTACTTTGCACAAGTTAATTGTATGACCTCCTTCTTTGGACATCTTCTGTTACATAAATCATGGGATGACTAGTTTGGGGCAAAATTTCTCCTTCGTATTTCTCTAGAGTACCTGATATACAGGATGAAGAACTTTTTCTTCTCATCCATTCTCTCCTTCTATCATGAGCTCAATTTTGGCTTATATTTATAGGTTCAAAGACAGCTCTGTCTAAAGTTTTGAAAACTTCAATACCAATCAGTTGCAGATCTCTTAACCCAACACTATTGACAGTGTTTACAGCTTGGCACGGTGGCACATGCCTGTAATCCCAGTATTTGGGAGGCTGAGACAGGAGGATTGCAGATTCAAGACCAGCTTCGGCAACTTAGTGAAGCTCTTAGCAACTTAGCAAGACCCTGTTTCCAAGTAAAAAATAAAATAGGGATGGAGTGTAACTGAGACGTAGGCTGCCCCTGAGTTCATTCCCCTGTGCCATCAAAAAAAAAAAAAAAAAAAAAAAAAAAAAAATTAAAAGAAAATGCTCACAGACCACTGCGAATTGTCTCTTGTTCAATCAGAAATCAAGAATTGCATTTAGAATTCTTTTCAGTCATTTGTCACAATAATTTTAAATCCCTTGAAACTAATAAAATGAGAGGTTTATGTTTTGTGTATTCATTCATGAGGACCAGGAACTTAAAACAACTAGATATTTTTTTAGACCCATGCAGTTTAAGAAGCATTGTCCTGATTTTTCTTTCCAATTGTCAGGGACTTGCTCACGATCTATAACTGATGGTTGACTCTGAATTGATTAGCCATGTCCACAGCGCAAAATCAAACAGAGTCCAATAAAAATAATCCATCCCCTATCATCAGTATTGTGTCTTGTCGGAACTTCAAAAGTTTTCTCACATATTAGCTCATTTAAATTTTAGCAACCATATGAAATAGGAAGGATATTATATACATTATATTTATATTTACACGTCATTCAGGTGAATTTATAGATAGTATGCCCTGCCTGAGATCCAACAACTAAGCTGACAAGCCAGAGGACCAGGAGAGTTAAAATGCTAGTTACTGGGTGAATCACTGTGAAGAAATTGCTGATCTCTGAAGTTTATTTTCCTTATCTGAAACAAGCAGATAATAACACATACCTTGCAGGTTAAAGGCTTGGTGAAAGAAATAAATGAGAAAATATGGCAAGCACTCACTGCTTATTCTTATTAATGATCTTCTCACTAGAACTATAGGAAAAACAGTGGTATCTCAGCCGGGTAGAGTACTGTATGCTTGCAATCACAGCACTTGGGAGGCTGAGACAGGAGAATTGCAAGTTCAAGAACAGTCTTAGCAATGTAGTGAGACTCCAAAACAAAAAAAAAATTTAAAAAGGGCTAGGAGTGTAACTTGAAGGTAGAATGCTGCTGGGTTTAACCCCCCAGTACCACACATAAAACAAAACACAAAACAAAAACAAACAAACAAAAATGGTATCTCCCAAAATGAAGATAGTACTTCCAGGTCCTGACACATACAAAAGTTGTCAATAGATACTAGTAGAATGACTAAATGAATTTTACTCAGGTGCAGGTGCTGTGTTCTTCTGAACGCACACAGAATTTACCCAGGAGGAATATAGTCTTGCCAATTCTGTTGCTACGACTATATTAGGGCTTCAGGGGCTATATCCAACTGCACGTAGATTTTTGGATACTCAACTTAAAGATTTTCAAACTCATTTTGAAAGTTCCACAGAACTGTTTTCTTTGAACAAAGTTGTAAACAGAGTTCCATTGTTCAAAACAAAACAAAACAAATATCTTGGTGACAGCGGTGATGTGATCTGATTCCTGACTCCTCTGCTTCCTCAACCCACGACCTGTCCTCCAAGACACTGTCTCCAACCCTCTACAGTGGAGCCCAATGCGAGAAACACTATCTCTTTCTATTAGTGGACAGTGTGAATACTGGCAGCCAAAACAGGTTTAATCAAAATGACCAGAACTGACAAGCATCTAGTAAGTTAAAAAGAAGAAAAACAAGCATATAGACTTTCAAGAACATAACTGCCTCTTCTGAAAATCTCCCCTAAACGATGGCCATGAGTCAATCTTAAATTCCAACCTGCAGCAAGTTATCCATGACCTTCTGTCCTTCCACCCAATGATGCTTTTTACAAGTTTGGAGAGAAATGCAGAATTTCCTGTTGGGTACTGTGGTTTTCATTGTTTAGTTGATGGCATGATTATCCAGAACCAGATTTCCTCAAATGCAAAAACAGGAAAACACAAGAAACCAATGAAGAAGTTACAAACCTCCAGATAATCTAGTGACTCTGATTTACAAGAATCAGGCAGCTAAAAACATCAACCTGATCAGTTGGAGGAAGTGGAATGGCCTCTTTAGCGAAAATACTTGAAAGAACATGCTGACACCTCAGGTCAGATGCTGGGCAAAATATTGAAGCTCCCAGAAAATTATCCTGGGTAAACTAGTTGTTGTTGCGTGGAAAGCTTAGGTAAATGAAAATCCTGAAATAGCAGGACATTAAGGACCCGTTCATGGTCAGAGTGGATTTGTATGCCCCTTGAGTGAATTGTGAAGATGAGAAATTCAGTTTTAACCTTGTTGAGTTCATGGAGAAGGTGGAACATAAAATTCAGGAAAGTGTCAGAAGGTTGGAAAGATCATAGCATTTTGTTCCTTCTTCTACATGCCCATGGACTCCCTTCTATGCTGACAACCTCAATATGGTTTGAATGAGTAAATACCACTCCAAGACATTGGAAACCGTTGCTCCATTTGTTCTCTCTCATAAATTTTTTCTCTTCCTCTCCTGGGACTTGACCCAAGGGCCTTATGTGTGCTAGGCAAACACTTCACCACTGAACTATGTCCCCAGCCCCTTCTCTCTTTTTAATGGCAGAATTTCTAATATATAATTTGGAAAAGTTTTATCTCACTTATAAACACATTACTTTTGGGTCCTGAGGGAGAATGGAGAAGGTGGGTAGGAAGATAAAAAATACTTTAAATAATCTGGGAGGGCATCTCTTCGCTCTGAGGTGGCAGTTACATTCAATCTCATTTTTCCATAGCTCCAACTGATCTTTTCTCTTCAACTCATGCAGAGCTGTATGTCTTAGAAAAAATATGTACAAAGTGTCTTATGAGATAGTGACAGATAATACCAGAGTACATGATTACCACATAATTTTCATCTAGAATTATCTCTGTACAATTTTCAAGATCCGTATCACCTTCTAGCCATGGATTACACATTCATTCTTTTGCAATAGCACTTTTTCAGGACAGATAGTCTTAGTATTTAACATAACAAATTTGAAAAAATATACTGGAACATCAATTCTGATACTGATAAAGCAACTTAGCAAACATGTCCTTAATTTGAAGGATATTCCATTAAGACTCTAGGATGGGCTGGGAATATTGTTTTTTTTTTTTTTTTTTTTTCATTTTGCAAAAAGGTGAAATTTAGGCCCAGCAATGTTAAAAACTGATGTATATACTATGACTCAGCCCAAATTTTCTACATTACTAACCCTTGACGTATCTATTAAATCAAGCCTTCATTCCAATGGAACATTTGCAGAGGTAAGCTTTCTCAAGATCATTCATAAACACTAAATTTTCTATGCCCACAGAAAGAATTTTTTAAAATGGTCAAACTAGACATACTCTAGGGCTAAGAAAATGGAACTGCCTTTCAGAATCGGGCAATTCCCGTACCAAGTCTATGCTATCCACAAGTTTTCTGTCACTCACAATCTTAAATTTTAGGAGAAATAGCTTTTCAAATGTTAGATATCCTTTTGTGTTATTCTTCGTTCATCTAGAAGACCTAATATTTGTGTATGGAATTAATCAAGACTCCAGAGGTGGTTAGCCTGAGAGTTGGTAGTGCTAGCATTTAAAAATCATTTGATTTCGATTATTCTCCTGAAAGAGATGACATGGGGTAAGACAGAGATATTCAGGTCATAAGGTGATGATAAAATTTTCATTTCCATATGCATAACCAGAAGATCAAGACCGGTAGGAAGTGGTGAATTGCTTGGTGAAATGACTGGCATGCAACTGGTGTCTGTTAAGCAGTTCGTACCCTAAGAGGAAATATACTCAGGTAAGACAGAGAGGAATTAGTGAAGATGGTATATGATTTATTTTCATCCTTCTAGGCCAAGGGAAAAGACTCAGAAAGGAAGAAGCAAGCCAAAGTTCCTTCCACTGGAGTGAAGTGACCCATGTTGCACATTATGTTACAAAGTCTAGATTATCATCATATAAGAGGAATTATGTAGTTTTGATGAATGAGTAGGATTAACGTGGAATGTGAAAGCTTTGGGATTCCAGTCAACTCTCATGATTCTTCCTTTGATGCCATGAAGATGGATCACAGTCTCTAAAGCCAAAAAGATGCATTTTGCCAAAAACAAATTCATCTTGAATACTGATTAGTATGAAATCCTAAAATTATGATTTCATAATGGTTTTCTATGATCATTATAAAAATATGAATTTTTTACCATATAGATCAACCAGGGTATTTTTTTCTGTCAGATTTCAGTTAATGATACAAAGGTTGTGATCAGGAGTCTTCATAAGAGATTCAATGTCTTTCCTATGGAAGGCGTTAAATGTATTCAAATACCACCACTGTCCATGTCTACATACCTCAGTAGTTTAGGGTCTTGGATTAAGTAGAGTAAGGTCAAAAGTTTGATCAATTACTGTTAACTTGGGAATATTTTCTGTATGTGTGAAACAGAACTTTTATGCTTGAAGAAATTGTGTTGTGTCTGGAGGATTTGTAATTTTTTGGCAGAGCTGATGGTAGAGATTAGAAACCAGAGGCTTAAACCTAAGTTTGCTATTCGTAAGAGTTTGGATGTGAAATTTTCCCTGAAGGCCCATTTGTTAAAAGCTCAGCACCACTGGGAGGTGATGACACTTTGAAAGGTGGGCCCTAGTGGGAGGCCTTCTGGCTCTTGGAGGGGTAGTGAGACACAGGCCCCTCCTTTTCCTCTCTTTCAATTCTCTGTCACATGTTCCCTACTGTGATGTGCCACCTCACCATAGCCCCAAAGCAAAGAGGTCAATTGGTCTTGGGTTAAAACCTCAAGTCTGTGAGCCAAAATAAGCCTTTCCTCTTTATAAGTTGGTTATCTTGGATATTTTGTTTGAATAATGGAAAGCTGACTAACACAATGTTTATATGAGACTTTGTGAGATTTGTTCTTCCTATTCTCACTCCCACCCCATTTCATTTTCAAATGGACAATTTCTCATCTTCTTGGAGTCCAAGAATTTTTTTTTTTCTGGGATGTCTTCCCTCACTTTTTCCCCATACATTTACCAAAGTATCAGGTTGTCCATTTTATACTCCTGAGGCACCCTAGATTCTTTGATATAGGGCTATGATAATTGTAACAAAACAACTAGCTGTTATTCATTCAATATCAATTTCTCCTAGAATACTTGGGAAAAGCTGGAGCAGGGAACTCCTATCTTACCTTTACTCTGACACCTTCACTACCTAGCAGTGTCAGACATTATTTTAATTAACTGAGTGAACAGCTGTGGTACAAAGATCAAGGTTCTATAGGAATTCTGCATGACAGTGGACTGCAAACTGCTACTCTAACCCTTGTGGTGCATGCTGAGGGGGTATAGGATCAAATTTACACAACGAATACATTTCTGAAATGTCACTTCTTGGGGGAATTGAGCAATTTCCTTTGGGTGTAGACTATAAATTCCAAGCCATGGATACCCTGCAGAAAATGACCTAAAATTCACATTTTTACATTTATAAATCATATTTAAAAGTACATAAACATTTTCAAATAAAATATCGAAAAATAACTAACATATTCTTGATCTCATACAAGTCAAATGATTTACCAAATGTTCACCAACATAGAGAACTTAGAAAGTTCCTGGAATCGAGAGATGTGGGAAGAAGAAATCTCTTCTTTCTGGAGAAACACTTAGAACTTTTTTTTAAAGGAGGAGTTTTGAGCAAGTGTTTTTGTACAATGTATTTTTTATTTTTCTGGCTTCTTTTCAAGCCAGATTAAAAGTACCAATTGAGAAGTCTATAGCCTGCTGCTTAGAAATTTCTTATATTTTGCAATGAGGAGGGACAGTTTCTTTATGACTTTGGTCGTCTCTACCATTATCTGCCTTAGTATTAGTTTATGAACTTGAGCTGTGTCAGAGCCTTAATGATCACCTATTCCAGCTCTATCACTTTGAAGTTGAAGAAAACAGAGGGGTAGAAAGACCTGTCTGTGCTGCTTGCTGGCACTAAAACCTGGCCTGGGGACCTCCTGCTCCTCCAGTGTTCTTTCCCTGGGCCACACAGTGCTTGAGGATGAGCTGTGCTTGTACATGTTTTGGGAAAGGAGGGTGAGGTAATGCCCAGGATTCAAGGTTCAATAACTTGTGTAATTATGGCCATCATTAGACCAAATGATCGCAGACTTCCAAAGGAGTATAATATTCTAGCACAGATATGAGAAGTCTCAAAGTGATGCCAGCTGTCTGCAAAAGAACTTCTGACATCTTGGAGAAATTCAAATCTGGAATCATATTCTAAAAAGAAAAAGAAAGTGGCAGAAAGGATTTTGGAATATTTGTTATTTAAATTGAATTTACAGAAGTAAGTCTGCATAAAAATCAACATTTGGAGAATATATTTTTTACCATCCTTGAGAGTCTTTTGAGAATATCAGACATAACAGCTAAAGTAATACCAGACAGAAAAGGAAGACCTCCTCAACTCTACACCACTTCTACTAAATTTAAAAAAAAAAAAAAAAAAAAAAAAAGGTAAGCTACAGGAGTTAGTTGGAAAACAGCCAGCTAAGGCCATCTTAACACCTCAGTTACACAAGGGAACCCTTAAAATATGCAAATGAACGTAAGCCCACCAAACACTAATGAAGATGAATATACACGAACTCGCCTATATAAAGGCAGCATATAGTGAAGAGCTAAGCACTGAACCAGGACCTTTTGTGCTGAGGGAAAGCAGGAAGGCAAATTTCATCCCCCTGTGAAATAAAAGCAGAGTTGAGCCCAGGCCATGCGCCTGGCCAGCTCACCCCGAAGCTTTGCACATCTGGGCTCTGGCTTTGCAAAGAAAAGCAAGGGACAATGTAATCCTCTTAGTATTTTGGCCCCAAAGACTCTCAAACTCATTCCCAATCTGTCAGGGTGCTTATCTGTTTTGAACATTCGGTCCTTATTTCCAGAAAGTCTTCTCAAAGTAACCTAACCCTTCCTCCAAACCTCCAGCACAGCTTGATTTTGTGTGCCTCTCAGAGGGAATTCTGCACGCATCTGGCTGGCTAGTTAATTTCCCTGTCCTGTAGAAGATGCTTGATGAAAATCTAACTATTGAGATGTATATCGGTCTGTTATCTGCAGGGCTTGCCCTGTGAACATTCATAAATAGATGTGGCTTTATGCATTATAGCTTTGGGGAATGACAGCTTCTACAAGACAGGAAGTTTTTGCACTCGCTCTAAACTCTCTCAAACTATAGCTATCATACAGACCTTGAGGCAATGAGGGTTGTAGGGAACAAAGGATAAAATAGAATATCTTCTGTTGTCATTTTAAGGCTCCTAAGTGTTCTTGTTTGGATCTAGAATAACCCCCCAAAAGCTCATGTATTGAAAACATGGTTCCCAATGCAGCAAGGTTCAGAGATGGGGCTTTTAGGCAATGATTGAGTCATGAAGATTGTAACCTCATCAGTGGATTAACCCATTTGATAAATTCATAATTTAAATGAACTTACTGGGTGATAACTATAGGCAGGTGGGGCATGACTGGAGAATATAAGTCATTGGGGATATGACTTGGAAGGGTTTATCTTCTCCTGGTCTCTTCCTTGAATCTCTCTCTACTTTCCAATTGCCATAAGTTGAACAGCTTTTCCCTACCACACTAGGCCGCCACAATGGTTCCACCTTGGAGCCAAGCACCCATGGATTGCACCTCTAATACCATGAGCCAAATATACCTTTCCTCCTCTAAGTTGTTCTTGTCAAGTGTTTTGGTCACAGCGATGGAGATCTGACTAACACACTAAGAAATTAATGAGTTTACATGATCTATTTTTAATATCTCATATGATTGTAACCAATATAAAATGAGGCATGATTACTCCTCCTTTGAAGCCAGTTGTAGCCAGTAACAGTTAAACCACACCACTGTGGCACAGAAAGCTTTCAATAATTTACTAGATATATGTTGTAGTTTCCATAAAACTTTCTAAAAATCCTCTTTCATCATCTTTTCTTTTCTTCAAATTTCTTATCGGCAGGGGCACCATCCCTCAAATTTGGGGGAAGAAAGTCTTCCATCTAAATATATACTTCTATATTGGAGAAGAGGTTGAAGTCACAAATGTAATTTATATAAATTAGTTCATTGTTCAGCTCAAGAGCATTTATTGAGCACCAGGTGTGTACCATTCATTGTTCTAAGCTTCATGGGTACAAAGATAAATAAGACATAAGACACAACCCTTGCCTATTGATGATGATAGGAAAGAATCAACACTCAGAATAAAGAAGGTTATATAGCTAGTACTGGCAACATGTAAACTAGAGAAAGACTGTCTAATTTTGGGATTATTACTCCTAATTGTACATATAAGAGTGCTTTTTTTTTTTTACAGATTGAAATATGTGAACTATTTTGGCAAAAAATCTCCAAAACTTTTAGTATTATCAATTAGAATTCCTTAACTGACACAAAAATAATAGTTATAGCCAATAAGGACTTGAAATGTCTTTCTATATGATGTCTTTGTTCTATTAAGCCTCTATAGCAGTCTTGTCTAAAAGGACTTTCTGCAAAGATGGACATGTTCTGTGATGTCCAATATTGTACTCACTAGCCACAGTTGCCATATTATGGTACAGCTCAACTTTACAGTGTGCAGATCATGATAGCATTGGGTATGACTAGGGGTCATCTCATACTGAACAGAATCCCTTTACACATAGAAGAGATATTGATCAGATATTTTAGCCAGTTTAGATATTTTGTGGGATTGAAGGTAAACAAAATGCAGTAGAAAA
>PVLC010005904.1:0-73006 GCA_004027655.1 Graphiurus murinus | reverse complement strand
TTTTTTTTTTTTTTTTCGGTACTAGGGATTGAACTCAGGGGCATTCTACCTCCGAGCTATACCCCCAGCCCTATTTTTTATTCTTTATTTTGAAACCGAGTCTCACTAAGTTGCGGAGTGCCTCACTAGGTAGCTGAGGCTGGCCGCGAACCCGGATCCTCCGGTCTCAGCCTCCCGAATGCTGGGATTACAAGCGTGCAGTTGTTATTGTTTTTACAGATAGTATTTATAAAATATCTGGTAGAGTTGAAGCTTACAAAAGATAGGAGTTACTGTTACTACTAACAATTTCAAAGCAGAATAATTTTTTTTTTTAATGAGAAGAAAAGGTCCTTTCTGGCAAAAAAGCAAAACACAGATTTAAATAACCAAAATTATTTGTTAACAACTTGTATCAAGTTGGATTATTTTGTGATTCTGCTCAGTATCTGAATATTCCCATCCTGGAAATAGTTCGTAGTCAGCATTCCTTGAGTTGTGGGGTAAAGGATTTTGCCATCTCAAACTTTCATGGTTTGGCTGACCCCAAATGGAGTAAAGACACAGATTTTGGACTATGAAGGTGTGGCATGATCACTGAGGAGCAGCTCAATTTTAAATGGTTTGGTGTTTCCACATTTACAGTGCCAACATACAAGCCAAGCCAGGCAAACTGGATATTCAGCATACTTGAGCTGAAACCTTTGCAGTACCATCATTGGAAACTACCCTTCAGGCCAGGTATGGTGGTGAACGCTTATAATACCAGTACTCGGGAGGCTGAGACAGGAAGATCACTTAGTGAGGAGGCCCTGTTTTAGACTAAAAAAATAAAATAGTGGGGGATGTAGCTCAGAGGTAGAATATTGCTGATTTCCATCTCTAATACCACAAAAACAAAAAACTACCTTCACTACTTTCACATAAAATTACCTGATTTTTGTTATGACTTCTCCAAAGTGCCATTGGTCTGTTTGCCATCTGTGTTATATGCCATTATTTTATAATTTCTTATTTATTTTATTAGAGCATTCCAAAGTATCTATTAAAATTAGATTTAAATAATATATTAAAGCTTTATTAACTTTTTATTAAAATATGTATATTGAGAATATAATGTAAGCCGGGCGTGGTGGTGCATGCTTGTGATCCCAGCATTTGGGGGGCTGAGACCGGAGGATCCAGGTTCGCAGCCAGCCTCAGCTACCTAGTGAGGTACTCCACAACTTAGTGAGACCCAGTTTCAAAATGAAGAATAAAAAATAGGGCTGGGGGTATAGCTCGGAGGTAGAATGCCCCTGGGTTCAATCCCCAGTACTGCAAAATAAATAAATAAATAAATAAATAAATAAATAAATAAATAAAAAATGTATAACATAAATTTATTTTTTTTTCTGGTGCCAGGGATTGAACCCAGGGGCATTCTACCTCCAAGCTACACCCACAGCACTATTTTATTTTTTATTGGAAATAGGGTCTTGCTAAGTTGCCGAGGGTCTCACTAAGTAGTTGAGGTCAGCTTCAAACCTGAGATCCTCCTGTCTCAGCTTCCCAAGTACGGGGATTACAGGCGTGTGCCACCATACCCTACTATAAATTTACTACTTGCAAGTGTGCAGTTCAGTGGGTTTACATATGCTCACCTTGTTATCAAGTATCACCACTACTCATCTCCAGAATTTTTTCATCCTCATTCCAAACTGAAACTCTATGCACAATAAGCAGTAACTTCCCTCTTTCTCTCCCCTATCCCCCTGGTAACTTCTCCTCTATTTTCTGTCTCCATGCATTTGTCTGTTCTTAGGTACTTCATATTGGTGGAATCATACAGTGTTTGATCTTCTGTGTCTGGCATATTTCACTTAGCAGGAAGGAACTTCGAAGTTCCTTCATTTGTATCTTATATCAGATTTCCGTTCCATTATAAGATAGCATTATATATATGTATATATATATGTACATAAATATATATATTTCCTTTTTTTTTTTTGCGGTACTGGGAATTGAACTCAGGGGCATTCTACCTCTGAGCTACACCCCCAGCCCTATTTTTTATTCTTTATTTTGAAACTGAGTCTCACTAAGTTGCGGAGTGCCTCACTAGGTAGCTGAGGCTGGCCGCGAACCTGGATCCTCCGGTCTCAGCCTCCCAAATGCTGGGATTACAAGCGTGCGCCACCACGCCCGGCTCATAAATATATATATTTCTAAAGGTTTAATTCTCAGAGGTTTGAGGGTATCCTTTTAGAATCACACATGGTTAAAAACTGGTCAGTAAATTCACAGCTTTTGAAGTGGATTGAAAGGGAGTGATCAGAAACAGGACTGGCCTGGTGGAGACCATGTTTATTTCCAATATAGATTTACAACTCCTGTCCACCCAGCTCCAGCTCTGATAATTGGTCAGAATATTGTAGCTGTGGATAATAATTTCACAATTTCATTTACATTGTAATTTAAACTTTGCTATATCGTTTTGGAGAACCAAAAAGAAACAATTTGAAGGAAAATAGAAAACATTAAACCTACACTCCCCTGTTCTTTTCTTTTTCTTTTCATATTTCCACTAGCCAGCATTAAATATTTGAGAAAAAAAAAGTATTGGAATGATTATGCTACCTGGTAAATGAAAGATAGAGAGGTAGAATTCTGCAGTGTTTGGCAAGCAAAATCTTATTTCCAATAAAAACTTTTGCTTTGCAGAATATTTTAATATGCCATGAAATGAATAATTATGTCTAAAAAGTGGCAATAAAATTAAAGGAGACAAGAAAGAGGTGCCTACCATGAAAGCCAGAAATGAAAGCTTCTTTTGAAGCTATAAAATATCATTAATCTTTGAGTGAAGTAAAAACAATCCTCCCTCTATTCTCACACAGACAGCTGTTAATAGTTAGGTAGTTTCAGGAAAAAAAATATTTTGACATGGAAAATGCTAGTGCATTTGGACATGGGCAACTATGTTTAGAATCCAAGTTGATTCAACCAATGAAATGTTTTTAAAGATGAATGGCAAGGAAAAGATTTCTTTTGTCAGTATATTACACAGTACCTATACCGATTGTTTCTTAATTGATTTGTAACATACCAATACATTTTATCATCAGATTCTCATTGTTGGAAAATTATGGCTAGTATCAAAAAATAATCATTTATGCTACAAATCATTTTTGTTTTATTTCATTATCATCCATATATAATATGCTAAATTTAATATAGCTATCCTTTAAATGCCTAAAACCAGTTTTGATTCATGGAATTGCAATGTTAACCTATATATTTCTATTTTTATATATGGTCATTGATTTAAATGAAATCTTTGCCAAAATTAATAAAGTTCACATCCATGATCATTTTTTATGGTTTCTGCAACAGAACTTGAATTACAGATCTCACTTTTTCAGTTCAGCTACTTATAATTAAGGCAGAAGCCATTGCTTTGGGTAAGAACTGATTCTAATATAGCTCAAGAGAGCTAGTTCATTCCTGGTAGGCATTGTTTGATCTTTGGTCTTTTTCTCACACTAACACAATTTAAACAATAAAAGTCATATCCTATCATGGCTAAGTTTATTCTCCAAATATACTCAGAATGACTGCTATCTCTGTTTATATTTATTTATTTATTTATTTATTTATTTATTTATTTATTTATTGCAATACTGGGGATTGAACCCAAAGTCTCACATGCTAGGCAAATGTTCTACCACAAAGCTACATTCCCAGCCCTGGCTGCTGTCTTTTAAAGGAAACATTTCCCTTTTTGTGAATCATTGTAAAAATAAGCAGGAAAACTGTTTGCTGTACTTCTTTGTTTTTAACTTTCAGAGCTAGATTAATAAAGAGATTAGAAATCTTAGAATTTTAATTACTAGAAAATTGACATTTGCTAAATTCAAAGGTATATAGAGCTCAATAAGAGATATAAGCTCATATCCCATAGAAAATGGAATGATAGTCCATGAAAGGCCAGTTTTTTTGTGTGTGCTCAAATTCGAAGCCAATATTCAAACTTGTTATTCAATATTTGGACAATGTAATAAATTTTCCTTTTTAGATCTAACTGAAAGATCTAACTCATATATATATATATATGTGAGAGAGAGAGAGAGAGAGAGAGAGAGAGAGAGAGAGAGAGAGTCACCTACTAATTATACAGCCTAACAGCGGTATAAAATAAATTACAGTAATTACTGATAACAAAAGTACTATAATTTTTGTCATATTCTTTTGTCTTTAAAATAGTCATCAGTACCTCTCATTAAAATGGAGAATTGTCTACAATGTCTAAAAAAGTTCTTTATTCTTTTATGTATCTAAATTTCTTCCTATAAAGGTGAATGTCTTTCCTTCAAACATACCCCTAAATTTATGCCTAACATTATAGATAACATTAATATAGTTACACTGTATTTTTTCCTGCTTGGCCATGCTTTACTTTGTCTGTTTTATGGTGCTCTTAATTATTTATACTACATATTTTCTACGTGTTCATATACCAAGTAATGACAAACTAAAATTAATCCTTTTGCTTAAATTGATTAACCATATATTATATCAATATGAAGGTGAGTTGTGAGCTCTGGAATTATATCTATATATTTATTTTGATTTAATTTAAAAAGTAAACATTTGACTTTCATAGGGAATTATAATTATATTTATGAAACTACATTTTTAATAAAATCTCTACTGACCCTACAATATTATAGCTATGAAAGCATTGTATAGTATAAATGAAAGAAACATTGATTTTGGAGTCTAAATGAATATGGCCATAGTTTCAGAGAAACAAAGTTGAATAGAGTATGACGTGGTCTCTAGGGATATTAGAGTGGGATTGTCTCATTTGTCCTGTGAATATACATCATCATTGTTATCTAAGAGACTTTGTACATTTAGCTTAATTTTGGTAAAGTTGAATTTTTTTTTTTTTTCTTTGTGTGAAGGGGAAGCCTCTGGAGGAGGAGTCATTTGAGTTGGGCCTCAAAATACCACAAGTATAGGATGCTAACCACCAACCACATGCTGGAGGGAGATGTGTGCAGATTCTGTCCACCTACCAAGGGAAATTTCTGAGGATGGTAAGTGATGTGAAGGACTTCACAGGGGCAAGATTTCCTTGAGTTTTTGTTTCATCTTAACCATATATGTGAGTATTGTGTTCATTATAAAATAGATGTGGCAAAAATGTAAGCATTTTTATGTGAACAATATGACTCAGAAAGGGGGATTGTGGTAAAGTTGATTTTTGGTAAAGTTGAATTTTTTTAATTTTATTTTTTATTAATTGGTGCATTGTAATCATACATCTTTATTAGGTACAAGCTGCTAAAGGCATACATGCCTTTAACCTCTTCCCCACAAATTATATACATTGTGTGAATAACATTAGACAACACATGGAACAATGCTTTAAAAATTGAAAACCACTGAGCAAATGTCATTTGAATCTCTTCCATGTGATTTAAATTGTTTTCAAATTTCTGATTTTAAGATGTAAAGGAGAACCCCCCCCCCCATCTTTGATGACACTTAGAAAACATTTATCATGTTGAAACAGGCTAAAGAAAGGACTCCCAAGTATAGTAAAAAGCCCAGATACCATAAGAGAGGAAACAAAAGGAAGACTTTAGGCAAAATTGGCAAAACATAGGAGTTCTTCACAGTAAGTGTAAACCTCCAAAGTCAAAACCAACAGCCTCTGATTGGGACAGCTAGACTGGGGTAGACTAGATGTCTCTGAAGTATCTGAATTCCATTGGCACTATACTCTGCAAGAGGAGGCAAGACTGAAAGAGGAAATGAAAAAACATGGCATTTCCAGCAGATACAATCCACTGGCCTGGCAGTATGGTGCATAATGGCCCCATAACTGTCAATTACATTAGGCAAAATCAAGACATACGCGCTTTTTGTTCTCTTGTGCTATAGAGACTTCTAGAGTGCCAGATAAATCAAAGCAGAGACATTCATTACTGTATACTATAGAGATAGCTTTCACAGCCCAGATAAGTCAGTCTATTAGAGAAAAATCCCACAATCCTTAGAAGAGCAAAATAGATTCCAGAATGGCCATATTGTAAATTTTTTAACCAAAATTTCTTATTTATACCAAAGAGTTGTACATAAAACCAAAGACCAAAGCAAACTTCAAAATAATATTGCGAATATTTTCAAAATTCTCAAAAGAAATTTGTTCAAATAGTTAAAGAAAAAATTACATGAATGAGTAAAAATATACCAACAAAGAAATGGAGACTATACAATAACTAAAAATTCTAGAGCTAAACATATGCCATAACTAAAATTTTAAAACTGATGTCAAATTCAAGGGGAGAATTTTAGATGGCACAACAAAATTAGCATATTTGAAAATGTATGAATAAAAATTATCCTGTCTAAATAAGACAGAGGAAAAAAAGACTGGAGAAAATGAAAATGTTTTGAAACAATACCAAGTGGCACAACACAAGTAAGAGAATATCCAGAAGAAGACAGAGAAATGAGCAGAAAAAAAATTTTTTTTAAATAATGGCATAAAATTTCTTACATTTTTCAAAAACAATAAACCTATAAATCTAAGAAACCCTGTGACCCCAAATAGAAGGAAATCAGAGAAAATCATATTCAGACAAATAACTTTTTCTTAAGGAAAGCCAAAATTAAACAAATAATTAGAAAACAGTAAGAGAAAAATTACATATTACATAGAGAGGGATAACAATATGATTAATGTTTGATTTTTCATCAGAAACAATAGAGATTAGATGATACCGGGATGACCACAAGAAGTGTTCTCAAAGGGGGAAAAAAACATTATTCAAAACATCTATAGATCAGATAAATTATCCTTCTAAATTAAAACTAAAATAGATACACTTTTAGATTTTAAAAAATGAGAGTTTTAATGCTAGCTGAACGGCACTACTTAAAATGCTTTAGAAAGTGGCCTGGGGCAGTGGCCTATGCCTGTAATCTCAACACTTGGGAGGCAGAGACAGAAGGATCACAGGTTCAAGGCCACTTCAGCAACTTAGTGAGATTTTCAGCAACTTAACAAGATCCTGTTTTGAAATAAAAAATAAGAAGGGCTGGGGGTGTAGCCCAGAGGCCGAATGATTTGGGTTCAATCTCCAGTATCAACAACAAAAGTGCTATAGAAAGCCCTTCAGACTCAGGAAAATTACACAATATGGAAATTCATATATACAGGCAAGAATAGAGAATAAAGAGCATCAGAAAGGATTAAAGTATGATATGATACATGAGTTATATATATGCATATATATAATTTTGACTAACTTTTAAAATATGTATTTAAAGCAAAATTTACACTACTATCTTATTGGGATTATGATGTATGTATATATTATATATATTAAAACAATCCATATATATGTATATATACACACACAAAATCCATATATATATATATACACACACACAAAAGAAATCCAAAGAATGGAGGGATAAACAGAAACAAACTTTTAAAAACTGTCTATGCTCTACTGGAAAAAATTTGATACTAATTAAGTAAATTTCGATAAGTTAAAGTTGCATATTATAATCTAGAGCAACAACCAATGAATTGAAAAGATGTGTTAAAAATGTGGATACAAGATTTATAATGATATACTGAAAAATTTTGCTTAACAAAAAATAGGAAAGGAAGAATAAAACAGAGATAAAACAATTTTTTAAAAACTCAGAGAAATGGCAGGCTTAAAACTTATAGTACAATTAACTTTATTAATATTAATTGACTAAACACACAAAATAAAAGGTAGAGAATGTCAAACTGGATTTAAAAGCAAGACAATACTCTGCTGCCTAGAAGAGACACATATTAGAAAGACACAAATACTTTGAAAGAAAAAAGATAGAAAACAAGGTACATTCAGTCAGCAGGCATAAGAAAGCTAGAGTAATAACATTAGTATAAGACAAACTTCTGCCCATGTAATATTCCTACAAAAAACACAAAACATTTCATAAGCTTAATAAGGCCAATCCAAGAAGAAGATGCAACAATTAATAATGTGTATCTAATTATAGAGTGTCCTGAACTGTGCAGAACTGAAAGGAGAAATAGTAAAATTTAAAACCATAAATTTCAATAATCCCCTCTCAGTAGCTGACAGAAACTGGACAGAAAATATAAAGTACTTGAAGACTATCAATCAACTCACTAGCAAGTATTAAGGATGTTATGCAACGTAATATACAATCTTTTCAAGCTTATGTGGAGCATTGACCAATATAGACCATCGGCCATATAAGGATTCCTAATAAATGTAAAAGAAGTGAAGCTATGCCAAATGTGGTCTCTAATAACAACAACAACTTTTAAAAAAAGCTTAAATTAAGAACAGATGCATGTGTGGAAATTTCCCCAAATATTGGAAATTAAACAACGTAGTTGCAAATAACTCATTGGCCAAAAAGGAAATTAGAAGAATTAAAAGGTATTTTGAGATGAGTGATAATGAATAATGAACACATTATGTATCAAAATTTGTCGAATGGAACTAAGTGCTTAAAGAGAAATTTATAGCACTCAATGCTTATAGTAAAACAGATGAGTGCTAGGATTGATGACATAAGTTTCCAACTTAAGATGTTAAAAAAAGAGGCTGAAATTAAACTCTAGCTAGATAGATGAAAGAAAACAAATAAAAATCAATACAATAGAAAAAGTAGAGCAGTAGAGAAAATAAGTGAAACAATGAAGTAGATTCTTGAAAAGTTTGATATATTTAAGAAACCTAGTTAGTGTGGTCAATGAAAAAGAGAAAAAACACAAATTATGATAGGAATGATGAGGTTCCATAGATATTATAAGGTTGAAAAGGAAAGGTTATGAAAAATCTCCCACTGACAAATTAAATACTCAGATGAAATGGACATGGTCCATGGAAACTTCTGCCAAAGTCTGATTCAAGAAGAAATAGAAAGTTTGACTAGCCCTATGCCAGTTAAAAAATTGAATTCATAATTGGATTTTTTTTCTGCAAAGACATTCTGGGCCTAGATGGCTTGACTAATAAATTCTATCAAACATTTTAAAATAAAATATCAAGCCTACACAAATTCTACCAGAAAATAGAGAAAAAGGGAATACTTCTTAACTCATTTTACAGGAAGTCAATACTAACCCAATACAAAAGTCAGGAAAAAAAAAAAAAAAAAAAGAAAGAAAGAGAGCTCAAACAGAACAAGCAAACTGCAAACCAATATTCCTGTCAAAGCTCTTAACATATTAGCAAATTAAATACAGCATGAAACGAGGAATATAAGAGGAATAAAATATTTGCATTTAAGTTGAATTTTTTTGTTTGTTTTTGTTTTCAAGTAATATGGAAGGATAATGGAAAATTTCTGCCTTAAAATCAGATAAGGAATTCACCTTCTGTTTCCACTTGCTTTGCTCCTCTGGAAGGTCACTAAATCTAAAGGGATGTTTTGCACATTGCCAGAACAGAATTGAGGGAACTTGAATTCTGAGGATGGAGGAAATACAATAGTTCTTGAGGTTTCAATCTCCATGAATAGAAGGTTGGTCATTCCACAATAAGAGAGGGAAGCGAGTGTAGGCCTTCCTTTCTAGAAACGGATCAGTAGGGCATTTTTTACATTAACTTGCAGTGGGCCAAGCCTGAAGATTTTCCCTTCCTATGGATGGTATTCTGAGCACCCACTGGGACTTTCTGCTCTTTTTAGGGAAGTCATTTAATGAATCTTAGTTTTAGATGACTCATCTGTATTTGAGACAGAAAAAGAAAGGGTGTGTGTGTGTGTGTGTGTGTGTGTGTGTGTGTGTTTGAAAAAGAAAGGTCACTCAGATCTTTACAGTATCACAAAACTACTGTTTACAATGAGGGTGAAAGACTTTACCTATGCAAATACAACTATTACTGTTATTATTCAAACAATGCATACCACTTTTACATAGATTATTTGCTTAAGCTAGGCTGTTATCATGTTTAGAGCTTGTTTTTCCTATAGCCAAAGGCAGCCTCGGTGCCTTCTTAGGCCACAGGGAGCATCATCCATTCTCATGAAAGACTGTCCTCCTTCCTCATTCCCTTACTCTAGAACTATTGTATAAAATATTTTGTGTCAGGCATAGGCAAACCTGCTTATGAATTAGAAACATGGGAGCAGAGAAATTTATTATTAAAGATATCTGTACACAAAACAGGGGATTAAATGCTTATAAAAATTCCCACAATGCAAGGCTGTATATGGGAATATCATGACATTGGTGCTAAATCTTGTCAGGGTGGATAGTAGTGAGGCAAGTTCTTTATGCTAACTGGGACACACAGGGAGAAAGTGACATTAAGTTGGCTCTTTGTGTGTGTGTGTGTGTGTGTGTGTGTGTGTGTTGGGGAGGGGTACTGAAGATGCTATCTCTGAAGATTTTATCTCCGAGCTACATCCCCAGTCCTATTTTATTGTTTATTTTGAAACAGAGTCTCACTATATTGCTGAGATCCTCCTGTCTCAGCCTCCAAAGTACTGGGATTACAGGTGTGCATGCACAACTATATCTGGATTTTTTTTTTTTTTTTTTTTGCACCATACAAGTCCTGAGGGTTGAATCCCCAGGGGCACTCTACCACTGAGCTACATCCACAGCCCATTTATTTATTTATTTATTTATTTATTTATTTATTTATTTTAATTTTGAGACTAAATATTGCTAAACTGCCCAGGCAGGGGATTGAACCTCAACTCCCTGAGTATCTGGGATTACAGGGGTGCAACAATGCCCTCTGGTTTAAATTGGCACTTAAAAATATGATTCGTCATGCCTGACCTCCTCTGAAAGTCTCCTCCCCTCTTTTCTGTTTTTTTTTTTTGTTGTTGTTTGTTTGTTTGTTTGTTTTTTCCCCTTAAAGCATTCCCCTGTTCCTTCATGTATAGGTTTCCTTATGGTCTTTCTGTTTCATCAAATGTACTAAAGGAGCCGGGTGTGGTGGCACACGCCTGTAATTCTGGTACCTCAGTGGCTAAAACAGGAGTATCTCAGGTTTAAGGCTAGCCTTCACAACTTAGTGAGGCTCTCAGCAACTCTGTGAGACCCTGTTTCAAAAACAAAAAATAAAATAGGACTGGGGGTGAGACTGAGTGGTAGAGTGCCCCTGAGTTCAATCTCCAGTACCCTCCCCCCTTAAAATGTGCTAAAGATTCCACTAAAAACTAAATGTTAAAACTAGAAGTGTTACTGCCACGTTCTTTGTCTATTAGTTGTAGCATAAAAAAAAAAAAAAAAAAAAAAACAGAGAACAAAATGAAGACATAGCTGGGGGTGGAATTTCAAGAATTTACAATACTAATAAAGGTAATTTTTAAGGAAAACCCTTGTTAGCAGCTGGGAAATCAACTCCTCTTGGGGATTTTAAGTGATCTGTAATCCGAAGCAACATTCCAATAACGAGAATCAGAAAAATATTATAATGGCAACTGGAACATTGCCTTTTTGGGGGTCATCTGTAAAAAGATCGAAAGAGTGAAGCACCTCATTATCGTGCAACATACCAATGTGAGGAAAGAATAAAAAAAATAGGGGTATGAGGGGGAAAAAAAAGAAAAGTCTGGAGAGGGCTTTCCTTGGATTGTGTCTGGAGGGAACACTAGTGAAAGAAAAACACTATTTATGGACCTCCAAGGTGTATAGAAATGTAAATCATGGACACTTGGTATTTGAACTGTTGAGGAACCTGAATATTAAATCGGAAGCCCTGCAGCATCCCTGCCATTGCCAAGCTATTATTACATTCCTCCTTGAAATATCCTCTTGGTTTAGTGAGAAGAATATTTTGATAAGTGCCCAGAATTCCTCCAGAAATTTTTGTACCATCTCTCTGCTTGAGGCTAACAAAGATATGCCCTCTGAAACCTTCCAACATGGGTTTTCCTGGGGTATCTTTTTGTTCCATTTTACTTTGTTTACAGGAAACTTTATCCTGTGAGCACCTGGATTTCATTGCAGCACTTGTTCCTCTGCATGCATTTAAATGCCTGCGCTAATGGCCAATTAATAAATGCAAAAATGCTCAATTTCCTCCCCTTAAGGTAGGAGTCTTCTACCAGAAACGTTGGCTGAAAACATGTGGTATTGAAGTTTGTTATGCATGAAAAACAAGGAACTGGTGGGTGGCCAGTACAATGCAGAGGTCACAATGGAAAGCAGAGCCACTTGGAGAGATCCTTGTGGAAAACACTGTGTGTATGTTGAGAGATCAAAATATTGGACATCCAGTAAGTTTAATGTAGCTCAGAACAGAGGGTCTGGTGGTTAGGCCTAAAATGTAAACAACTGTACCAAAAAAAGTTGATGAAAGAACAGCATAAAATATCACTTAGATCATGATAAATCAGTGACAGAAATTACAGATGAAAGTAGAATAATGTACTTCTTTTTAAAAATAAGAATGATGATCTGGGCATAGAATAGTTCTACTTGAATGCAAAGGGGGGAAATCCATGCCCCCAGTTCTCATTTTGCTTTTCTGGGATTGATTATCTTGTGTCCTACTGAGATAATGTTGTAAGTCTGAGCTCCCACACTCCTATCTCTGAGCCTCTGAACAGAGAGAAAAGATGATGTGAATTATCCCAGAGCAGCTGATGATATTGGCTTTCATCAGAGCTGCTGAGAGCATATTGAGAAGTCATAATGGGGGCTCACAGAGGTCCCTAGCTTTCTGAAGCAAGACATAAATTTCAAGTAATGACCACCTTCATAGCCATTCTGACCTTTGTCCCATGCGCCGTCTCAACTGTGAAGACATATTCCAGCTTGTTTTACTTTAATAAAGAAAAAGCCCAGAATAATACTGATTTCTCTCATTTCTGAAATACAGATGTTTTCCCATTTCTGCCTTCCTCCATTTACTTTCTTCCCTTCCTTCTTTAATTCACTTGCCATTTTGTTTTTCGTGTGTATGTGTGTGTTGCTGGGGATTGAACCGAGGAGCATTCTATCTCCTAGTTACACCCCCAGCCCTTTTTATTTTTTGTTTTGAAACAGGGTCTTGCTAGGTTGCTGATAGTCTCTCTACATTACTACTGAGACTGTCCACAAACCTGTGATCCTCCTGTCTCAGCCTTCCAAGTACTGAGATTACAGGCATGTGCCATCACACCCGGCTACCTGTCTATTATTTTGAGGTCCCACAAATGTACTTAGCACAACCCAAGCTCTGTGGAAGGCTCCAAAGAAGTGAAAGATGTAGTTCATGTGTGTGCTTGTTTCTATGGCTGCCCTTCTGACCCAGAAGCCCTTCCTGCTTAACTGGCACTTCCCCAAATTTCACTCTTATTTCTTGATGAGGAAGGAAATTATCAAATGCTAACGGCTCATCTGTGATGGACTGAACATTTGTGCCCCCACAAAAAAATAATTGGTATGTTGAGATCCTAACTCCCAGTGTGATGGTATTAGGGGCAGGGGCTTTTAGGAGATAATTGGGTCATTGAAGAGAGAGCCCATGTAAACGGAATTAATGGCCTTAAAAAGGGAAACCAAAAAGACAGCTATTTTCTTTCTGCCACATGAGGATACAATGAGAAGATGGCCCTCTGCGTGCTGGGAAGAGGTCCCCATAAGAACCCGACCATGGTGGCTGTCTGATCTTAGGTTTCCATGCTCCAGAACTGTGAGAAGTAAATTAGTTGTTTATAATCCTCCCAGTCTATGTCACTTTGTTAAAACAATCCTAACAGACTAAGAAATCCACAAGGCCTTCTCTTCTTTGTCCTGTAACGATCCTCGTCTCCTTACCCAGCTACAGGTTTCTTGAGGGCTGGAGTTGTTTTATTCATCCCTGAAATATCTGAAGTATTTAGCACTGTACCTTCTCCATACTGGGCACTCATGAAATATTGGTTGATTGTACTGCCCAATCAGAAAAGTAAACCCTAGACTCATGAAGCAATGAATAACAACAACATTACAATGGATGGATGAGATAGGTAACAAACTGAGCGGGCCACGTAAAAATGGGCAGGGACTCTGAGAGGAGGGAAATCCAAGAGCACAGCCCAGGAAAGCCTCATGAGGAGGAGGCAGATGAGCTGGACATCCAAGGAAGGGGGGGAGTGGGATGAACGTGAAGGGGGAAGGAAACATTTATAGTCAAAGGTACTATCATCCAGAAAGGTTTGGAGTAGAAATAATAAGGAACTATGAGAAAATATTCCTGCCTCTAGTGGTAGGTTCAACCTAAGAATTGGATGATGATAGAAATAGCAATGAAGGCTGACTCTGTGTGTGTGTGTGTGTGTGTGTGTGTGTGTGTGTGTGTTGGTAGGGATTCAGCATTTTACCAGGGGCATTTACTCCTCTGATCTATACCCCTAGTCTTATATTTATTTTTTTAAATTTTTTATATTAAAACAGGGGCTTGCTGAGTTGCTGAGAGCCTTACTAAGTCACTGAGGCTATTCTTGTACCTGGGATCTTCCTGTCTCGGACTCAGAAACACAGGGATTATAGGTGTGTGTCACCACCCCCGCTTGAAGTCTGATTTACATGGTGCTTTTTAAAACAGGGAGAAATTATTAATCTGGCCTGAAAAATTTTTTTCCAGTGATCTTATAAAGTAAAACATATTCTTTACGTATTCCCTTTGACCTACAAAACAAGTATATTTAACTGCTACAACAAACACAACTAACATTTTTTATCTGCCCTTTATAGTTTAGGAACTTGAAACTCAGAGAAGTCAACTGAGTTGTCCAAGTAGATGCACTTAGTAGATAATGAAGATTCAAATCTAGATGGCCTGAAACTGTCTCCAGTTCTTTCCAACATTTCCTTTTTCTGGGTAGCCACAGTTGTTCTCAGGAGCTTCACAGGATGTGTCTGAAGTTGTTTGTAGCCAAAGAATAAGCATGGTTTGGACATTTTTTGGTGTTGAGTACTCAATACCCAGTCTTTCTTTGTGCATTTACATCTTCCAGCTCCCCACCTTCTCCCTTTGTTCAATACTGGAGTACCAAAAACTAAGGTGACCTCTCTCAACTTGTGGAGAGGCCACTATAAGGACTTTAGGTTTGTTGATAAAGCCTGAATCAAATAATCTTTAAGTCTCTTTCAGAAATAAGTCTCTTTCAGCAATTCAGACGTTATCATCCAAACCAATCCAGAACCTTCTATCCTTCTCCTCCTCTTCTTCTTTTATTTATTTGTTTATTTATTTATTTATTTATTTACTTATTTATTTATTTTGTAGTACTGAGGCTTGAATCCAGGGACATTCTATCTGAGCTACACCCCTGACCTTTTTTGTTTTTTTATTTTGAAACCAGTTCTTGCTAAATTGCTGAGGAGCTTACTAAATTTCTGAGGCTGGCCTGGAACCTGTGATCCTTCTGTCTCAGTCTCTCAAGTACTGGGATTATAGGCTTTCAGTTTAAGGTCAGAAAAGGTGTTGGGAACTCACACCTCCAGTTCTTACAGCTGACTGAGGAAGTCAGCGGGGTTTTTGTTGCCTCAGAATCCCCTGGAGGTAGCTGCTTCCTGAACTTTCTTATCCTGGTTCTTGTATTTCCCCTTCAACTCTATGATCTCACTCAGCAAATTACAACAAACTCCCTTTCACTTACATTGCCCAGAATCTGTTTACACTGCTTGCAACTGAAGAATTCTGATAAATGCAACAGTTCTCCTAGTGCATCTAGAACATGAGTCAATATCTTAAATTTTTAAAAACATCCTGTGTGTGAAATGCAATGTGATACATGTATGTGCATGCATATATGAGTGTGAGAAAGAGAGAGGGGGGAGAGAGGAAGAGAGGGAGAGGAAGATGGAGAGAGAGAGAGAGAGACTTAAACTAAAAAAATAGAGGTCAGGTCAAGAGAAGATAGCAGTATGATATCCAGGAGGTCTTTCAACTTTTTCCAGTGTCTTAACAAGTTAGATATATAAAAGCAATGGCTGTACTTAGGTACCTCTCTCTTGCCTGTCTTGGATTCTGATTGGTAGTTCATTTTGTTGTGTAACCACAGATGCATGCTCCATGGTAAGCCCTTGTCTACAGGGCCCACAGCTTATCATTGCTCACTCTTCCTTACCAGTAGACTCAGTGCACAGCACTTAGTGGCTCCTGAAGGCGTGTCTGTTGCCATTATTTATGTAATCTCCACTCAGAATTGTAGAAACATTTCTGAGACTTAAAGATTATTTCATTCAGGGTTTATCAACAAAGAAACAAAAGGTTAGAATAAATAAGGTGATTCCATTTGATGACCTACAGAGTTAGAGAGAAACTAGGACTAAAGCCCTACTCTGGACTTCAAATCCAGGTGACTAAATTAACTATTTCTCATGGCAGTACTGCATCATCCAAGATGATATTGGCTCTGTTCCTGAAGGATGCTCTTTGTGAGCCCTGCATCAGGATAGGTCATTTCAGCTCAATATGGCTGGAGTGAAAATCGCTGGGGCAGAATGAATGCCTTCATCCTCCCGATCCTTCTGTTCTGTAACTCATCTAGTAACTTGCTGGAAACGCAACAGCAATAGATAACAATTCTGCTCGGCACGTACGTCATGACTTGGCCCCTCCACCCGAAGAGGCGAGGAAGGACATTAGACTACAACATACAAGGCTCAGAAGCTTCTCACGGGAGACCCCGCTGGCTTTTCAGAGCTGAGGTGTTACAGGCAGCAACCCTCTGATTGCTCTTCCTCCCACCTCAGGCTGGCTTTCTGCACATCTGCAGCACCTTCCCACATCCCCAAATCTCCGAACATCACATGGAAATTCTGATGTCTGAGTCTCAGTTTTTACCTAGGAAAGACATGTCTGGGGCCAAACTTTGAAACAGTAATTGGAAATCTCTGAATTAGGTAAAAATTGTCTGCCAATCCACACAAGCTTGCAAACATATTTAGAAAAGAAGAAGAATGAGGCTGGCTAAAATTGCCACCCAAAGCACTCTCCCAATTTAAAAACTGATTTCTTCCCATGTCTTGACATTCGGGAGATAGCCATGATTTTTAGAGAAGTATGCCTTCTAAAGATGTCTGACACACATTTGATCAACACATATAGGTAATTATGAGCTCTTATGTTTTGGGTGGTCTGGTTAAAGAAGAAAAGAGTCAAAAATTCATGATAGAAAATTGAGATGGAGAGATAATATCACTGTCTACAAGTATGGTTATGATTGTGATTATTTTGGTGTAGCTAAAATGATAATAGCACTAAGTTCTTGCAGAGCTGATATTTATGCAGGAACCATCTTTTCTGCAGGAAAAGATACAGAACTGTACACAAGGAAATTATGACCTAACCTTTTAGACAGAGAGAGGAATAGAGCAGAACTCTTACTCTTGAGTGCCCTTGGGAATGAAAGTTAAATAATGATGTCTTGACCCAGGAATATGCTGTTCCAAGTAGACTCACTCAGCTACCGTGATTACTATGTAACACACCATGCCATGATTCTAGGTACATTATTTCATCAATCCTTACAGTTTTTTCATGAGTAGATGTTGTTATTATCACCATGAATTATTTAGAATATTTAGGCTAAAACCACTTGACCAAAAAAAGTGATGGAGCCAGCTTTTGGACCAAGATTTTATCTGACACCAAAGAGCATAGTCTAATCTATATACTTTACTACAACACACAAAGAAATAAAAGCAGGCTCTGAAAGAGATGTACAGTGCAAAATACATACTCTGTCATTGGATATATTTGGATGTGAGTTCTGCTTTCACCAGTTATTAGCAGATGTGATATTATTCAATTCGCTTAATTTTTCTCATCCTCCATTTTCTCACCTATAAACTAAGGGTAATAAAATAATCATATGCAGTTTGTTTGTTAAGATTAAATGAGAGCTGGCTGTGGTGGAGCATATCTGCAACCCAATACTTGGGAGGCTGAGACAGGAGGATGGCAGGTTAGAGGCCAGCATGTGATAACTTAGCCAGACCCTGTTTCAGAATAAAAGACAAATCGGGCTGTCAGTGTAACTGTGGTTTAATGTTCATGTCCTTAAGTTTAATTCCAATACCCTTTCCCCACCACCCCGGCAAATGAGAAAAGTAAAATGTCTGGTATGTAGAACTTATTCAAAGGTTTCATTCTTCTCCCTTGAGTAGTTCTTATCTTAAAACCATCAGCAGCCTATAATTTCATTCTCATCTGAAAAGCAGGAATAAAGTCAAGGGATATAGTGAGAATTCATAGGGGAAAATGGAGATAAGGGTGCAATTCTTACACATGCATGGCTTTGACTTTCTCCCCTGTCTCCCAATGGGCATGGTGAAGTGGGCACTGACCACCACTGTATGACATTTGCGTTGGTCAGCTTTTCATCACTGTGACACAGATCCTTGACAATAACAACTTAAAGGAGGAAAGGTTTATTTTGACTCAAGGTTTCCGAGGTTTCAGTCCGTGGTTGGCTGGTTCCATTATTTTGGGGAAGCAGAACATCATGGCAGAAGGGTATTTCCAGCTGAGGCAGGAGAATCATAAGTTTGAGGCTAGCCTGGGCAACTTAGCAAGACCTTTTCTTAATTAAAAAGGGCTGGGGAGCCGGGCGTGGTGGCGCACGCTTGTAATCCCAGCATTCGGGAGGCTGAGACCAGAGGATCCGGGTTCGCGGCCGGCCTCAGCTACCTAGTGAGGCACTGCAACTTAGTGAGACCTGGTTTCAAAAAATAAAAGAATAAAAAATTGGGCTGGGGGTGTAGCTCAGAGGTAGAATGCCCCTGAGTTCAATCCCCAGTACCGCAAAAAAAAAAAAAAAAAAAAAGGGCTGGGGATGTAACTGGATTCAATCCCTAGTATCAAACCAAAACAAACCCAAACAAAAGACAAGCAGTAGAGAGGTTGTGGAGGAAAGGGAACATGTAGACACTGTGGGAATGTAAGTGAGTGCAGTTATTATGAAACACTTTATGGAGGTTCCTCAAAAAAGTAAAAATAGACCTACCATATGATCTAGTAATTCCACGTCTGGGTATGTACCCACAGGAATTGACATAGGGTATGTTGAGGGCCTGGGGATGTAGTTTAATGGTAGAATGGAGTCCATCCCCAGCACCACACACAAACTAAAATCAACCTATCAAACAGATATCTGCACTTTCATGTTCATTGCAGCATTTCTCACAATATCCAAGTTATGGAATCAACATAGATGCCTACGTCTTCTCTCACTTCTTTTAAAAAGCAATTCTTCAAATAAGGTTATGTTAACACATGAAGGTATCACTACCAGTTTAACTAAAATGTATAGGGAAGGAGGAAGGGGGAGTGGGGATATATGGAGGAAAATACACCAAGTGATGTATGCATGCATGTTTGTATTACTTTGAATCTAACTATGATGTAAAATTACACTGCACCAATAACTGCATATATATGCATATATATATATATATATATATATATATATACAGTGTGTAACAGTTATTGTATATATACATATATATGTATATACATGTATATATATGCATATATATAGTGTATAACAGTATATACAGTAATATATATATATATATTGAATGTACTTCTTTCCTCTCAAGAAATGCTACTCACAGGTATTTTATAGGATGGTTATTCATTTAGGTCTGACAGTTGCCTAGAACCTTCTAGAATGTAACCTATGACTAGCAGGGGTTTTTATCTGACTCTGTCCGTTGTTGTATCTCATTACTGTTCCTGATACAGTAGGCATTCAATAAGTTACGGTGTAATGAAGTAATACTCTATAAGCTGGGCATTTCCAGGCCTATCGTAACAATCTCCATCTCTAACCACATATTTCTATGTAGTCCTCTTTCCTTGTGATTTGGTCCTTTCCCTCTCCACCCCTCCTCTGTGTCTCTTTTCTTGTCCTATTCTCTCACCTCACCAGCTCTCTCCCACTCCCTACAGCTCCCACTTTCCAAGAAATTTCAGTCTCACGTTGTTGCCCAGGCTGATCTTGAACTTCTGAGCTCAAGGATCCTCCATTCTCAGCCTCCCAAGTGACTGGACTACAGGTGTGCATGGCAGCACCCAGTTCACTGTGAAGACTCTCAGATATGTTTTATTCATAGTGTGTAACAGCAGCTCTTGCCAGCTGGTGTGGACTCCCTGTGTGCCAGGAGATGCTGATCCTTCAGCTCTCTGGGTGGTTGGAGCCCTGGGGATGACCATTTCTGACCAAGTGTGAGCAGGCCTAAAGCTCCTTAGATGGCAGCTAGTGTCCAGGGCCCAGTAGCATCTTTGGCTTTCTTTGGAGGTAACAAGTATGATGAGCCCTATCTAGCACTTCCCTCTCCTTTCAACAACTTCCTTACTACTGGCCTCAGAGATATCCTGTTTCTCCACTAAAGGAGCCACCTGAGGAGTTCATGTTTCAAGGGCTCCAGAAAAGGGCCCACAGACCAGGTTAACTGGTCTGAGGAAAGTTGGCCAGTTCTACTGGCAGCACAGCACCTGGTGGTGGCTCCAAAAATCCTAAGAAATTTTCATCTTACATTTATCAATAAAAGAAGAAGGAGAAGCATTCGTTTCTTTATAATTTCAGGTGTAAAGTTTTGGGTATTTATAACCAGAGGTTATAATATTTCTGTCACTATGTTTTGTAAAGAAAGTATTTCTTCATTGAAGATTAGGAATTCCATATTGCTATTTCAAACTAACTTTACAAACATATTCATGTATTCATGTGACTCTCAGCACCCAATATATACATGTATATGTTATATTCACAAAAGCAAGTCCAAGTTTCCCACTAACCAATTCAAAAATTTTAATTTTGGAGGTTTATAAGAAATTGAACAAAAATCAAGGTAGATTAATATATGTAAAGTGATATTGTTTACCAAAAAGATGGCAGGATATGGGTATATTTGCATGTCATATTTAAAAAAGTACAATGAAAGAATAAACCTTAATTACTTTAAAGATTACCAATAAGTGGAAAGAATAAATGGGGTTGAATGAATAAGGATCAGAGCTAGATTTCCTTGATTGCATCTTCTATTTGTGGGTTTGCTTTTTGAATCATATATGTATTCAATAGAATTTTTAAACAAATATTAAATTAAAAAAATGTTAAGTATAAAAATAATTTTGTAAATGAATATTTTTCATACTAATTGATGGCACAATTATATCAAGTAGAATTATTTCAAGTGGTTTTAAAACATGGAATTCACAAACTTTTAGGAGGGTATACAGGGGCAAAAGAAATATTAAAAGTTTTTTCTTTTCATAATTATATTTTGTGTTCTATGAGACAAATGTACTACATAAAATGAATGATCATATAATGCTTAAGTTTTAACATTCTCAAGGTCCTTGAAAACCAGGATTCTTGGCATTGGAGAAAACAAAAGAGTCCTGTAACTATAGATAGTTGAAGAAATATAAAAACCACAGAGTTCTTAATTAGAACTGCATATATTAATATTAAGGAAATATAAAAACCACAGTTCTTAATTAGAACTCTATATATTAAAATTAATTTATATATTTTAGCTCTGTCTGCTGAAAAGTTCTAGAACTGATCATCAATAAAAATAGTACTTGTAGACCTGGCATGTGGTTTGTAAATAATATTTTCTGTTAAAATTAAAATATTTTATAGAGTTATGTATATTTCTGAGGTCTCAGGTGGGAAGCACACAGGATGGGCCTGGAACCTGTCATCATGCTAGATGACACCAAATCTATCAAATGAAGACTAGAATTGTGTCAGAAGGACTCAGGAGCCAACCTAAAGTGATTCTGCCAACCCAAGATGTAATAATAACTATGATGGGTAGAAACAGAAGTTATATATCCATGAGCTCTAGTAATGCTAAAGAGCAAAACAAAACACTAATGGTGTCCATGAGAGGATGTTGTGGAACTGATTATTTTAAGAACTGCTAAATAAAGAAAAATAATTCAATGTGTTCTGACTTTCCTGTAGAGCTGTGCCACCGTACAACCAAATAAAAGACAAGGGTAATTTCTCTTTATAAGAGTGTTCTAGTGAAACGATGAGGGAATGACCAAAAATCTTAATGAACGAATGCATCTTGAGCATCAACAGCTGTTAACATTACAAAGAGAAAGAGAATCACTAATTAAATGCCTCTTGATAGATGATCATAAGATAGATGACCATACCACAAGCGAAATAGTCCTCAGTAGCATCAAAGCTGGATCTAATCATGCTACCTACTTATAAACAATATATGTAAAAACCACACCACAGTATATTATAATTAGCAAAATAACAAGTTATATGCAACAAAGAAATTGAGAAGAAAAACATAAATTGAAAGGAGAAATTTAAAAGGACAGAGATAGGCTGTTAAACCAACTAGTTGGGAAAAAAGAGAAAAAAGTCATGATTTGTAATGTTTGACAATATCTATGGTATGAATATTCTACTACTATTCTGGGTTCTGGCATTCCACACAAATTCAATACTAAAACCCTAGCTGGCTATTATATCACATCTATGAAATGCAACCCTGTATTTATCCTCTGGTCCTAGAAAGCCCAGAGGAATAGGAAAAAAGGATAGTATAGGCTATGTCCATTCCCAATGCCCTTCATCATTATGTAATTATTGGCAGTTAAAGACCCATGCTTTAAAGACCTCCTTGCTCCAAGACCTCACTCCCATTGTCCTATCATTTTAGTAGACACCAGAACAGTGGCTCTCAACTCTGGATATATAAAAGAAACTTAATATGCCAGTATCTGGGGTCCACCCCAGAGATTTTGAATTGCCTGGGGTGGGACCAGGACAATTATTATTTTTTAAAAGCCTTCCTTGTAGCTGGGCATGGTGGCACACCCCTGTAATCCTAGTACTTAGGTGGGCTGAAACCAGAGGATCACAGGTTTGAGGCTTGTCTCAGCAGTTTAGCAACATCCTCCCAAACTTAGTGAGACTCTGTTTCAAAATAAAATAATACAATATGAATGGAGGTATGGCTCAAAGTTAGAGCTTCAATCCCAAGTAACCACCCCCCTCTCTCCCCACACACTTCCATGTGTTTCTAATATAGAGCCAGAGTTAAAAGTCACTACATAGACCAACTCCTTCTGAAATAACTAATGGATTAGGTTTCACTTCCCTACTATGTGCTTCAAATGGATTAGGGGCCCTGCGATGGTGATTTCATCAGTTGTCTGCATAGCTGGGGCATCTGCACCTCTTCCAGCATGCTACTGATATAGTATCATTTCTTATGGGGCCAAGACAAGAAATCCTGGGAGGCAGATGGGAAAACAAGAGCACGGTCTTGTTTCCAGGGGGCTTTCCCCTCCTCATGTAGTCTCTATCCCTTTCCCTTTGTAAGCATTTCCCCAATAATTTCTTGCACTTCCAATCCCATTTTGCATCTGTTTCTCAGAGATCTAAAACCAACAGGCTTCTGTTAGTTGAGAATCAGTATGTCAGATATGGTAACTCTTTCCTTGGAAGACAGAAAAGGTCTGGTTTAGAGAGATAGGATAAGAAAACAGATAGATTGCTGGAGAGGCAAAGGGAAATCATCTTTCAATGGGTTCAGGAAGGAGATCTTCAACTCTGGATAAGGAGAACAGAGCTTCAGGAGATGGCCAGCCCTGAATATAAGATTATATAATATAATCTTTTGTTTTGGAAAACAAAAGATTAGGATTAAAAGGTCCAGAGAAGAGGATGTTATGTGAGTTTCCAGCAAGGATTTGGACTTGAGGCGGGGAAGATGTATTTATCCAGTAATTAGTTCCGCAAATATTTGAATGTCTACTCTATTCTAGATATTTTAATTATACTACTGAAAATAATTATAAGAAATCAAGCCAAGCGTGTTGGTACACGCTTGTAATCCCAGTACTTGGGAGGCTGAGACCAGAGGATCTGGGTTCGCAGCCAGCTTCATCTACTTAGAGAGGCCCTCTGCAACTTAGTGAAACCCTGTTTCAAAATAAAGAATAAAAAAAAATAGGGCTGGGGATGTAGCTCAGAGATTGAATGCGCCTGGGTTCAATCCCCAGTACTGCAAAATAAATAAATAAATAAATAAATAAATAAATAAATAAATAAATAAATAAATAAAATAAAGAGAGAGAGAGAATTATAAGAAATCAGGGTTCCACCCAGGGAGTTTGATCTCATGGTAGACTCTGAAGGTAAACTCATCACTTCTCAATTTTGTATGGGATCAGTCTTCAATTTTATTTCTCCTCTGACTGGTGTAGGATAGAAGAAATAAATAGGTAGAAAGGAAACATACAGGAAGGAAAAGTAAAATATAACTTTAATATTAGAACCTGGAGCTAAATCGCTTCAGCCTTTACTCCTCAAACTAGTTCTCTTTCCCAAACCTGTCTCTCACAAATTTCTGGGAAATCTATTGATCCTAGCATTATAATTGCCCTGTGTATTGATAACAAAACAGGATGATATTTTGAGAAACCTGTAATTTAGGACACTTTCCATTTTATCTGTCAATCAGACAATGAAGACCCCAATCAGCCTGAGGACCCTAAGGTTGACCAGACCACCAGGGTCTGCCTCAGGACTACTGGACTGAGATTATCCTCCCTGAAGCTGACCAGACCAGACCACCATAAATTGGCTTGGGGACTACTGGACAGAGATCATCCTCATATGCCTCCACTAGCCCACCCTTCATGAAAGTCTCCTCTAAGAAAAGAGCTCGGCACGCCCCCAAATGCCTTCCTCATCTTGAGGTGGCCCACATTCTCTCTTAAATGTATATTTCTTCCCTTTTCCCCAAATGAAACTCCATCTATGTCTCTGACTGGTGTGTGCTGAAATTCTTTTACGTCATGTTAGCCAAGGACCCCACTGATCCTAAGTTCCTGAGCTGAGGACTCACCCCATCATGACTACCTGCAGTTGAGATCCTTTACTCTCCAACTCTCCACTGCACCAGGTAAAAAGGTTGTTCTGTCTCTCTCTCTCTCTCTCTCTCTCTCTCTCTCTCTCTCTCTCTCTCTCTCTCTCTCTCTCTCTGTATGGGGGGATTGAACTCAGGGCCTCACTCAGGCTAGAGAAGCTCTATCACTGAGCTACATCCTCAGGCAACTTTTTATCTTCAATTCTCTCTAACTCAGAGCCAGCCTTGAACTGACTATTATATAATTTGTTTATATATCTGCTTTTCTCAGTAAACTTTGAATATCTTCATATTTGGGGCTCTACCATAGTACAAGGTACACAGCCAGAACCCAATAAACAAATGTGTATGGAATAATAAGCAAGACAGGATATTGATAGACATAGCTTTCAGGAACAGCCATCCCTATTCTATGCTTCTGGGACAATTAATTTATCCAGGAGATGGTTTGAATAAAATGGGGGAGTTACACAGACATGTGGAGTAACCACTTTTTGAAGAATCACAAATCAGAAAAACAAGGATCTGAAAAGACCTGTAATAAAGAATATTTAAACATGTTTAGTCTGGAATTTTGCAAAGTTTACCACATTACTATTTACATAGAACCATGAATTTCTCAAGAGGCAATGAATACTGGTAACTTTTTAGGTGTGGCAGTTGGGGGGTATAAAATAGCCCTCACTCTGGCCACTATGCTGTTCATCTTCAGCTTTCTCCTAATGACCCTCTAACTATGTTACCATAGTTTATTCATCATAAGGATTTTTTTCCTAAATCTAAATTTGTCTTAATTATTTTTATTGATATATGTGCTAAAGAAAAGAACACTATTGGCAAGATCAGACTTATACAGGAAGAATATCAAGACAGGGGTGGGTCTTCCCAGTCAATTGACCAGGAAACAGTTTAACTTTATCATTTAAAGTTACCTGAGCAAGTATCTCCAATAGAGTATGCTATCATAATTCTTATTTTTAAGTCCATTACAACTGTTATTAGGATTTAAGGAGATAAATTAAAATGGGAACTTTACAAGCACACACCCCAAATAGCCTCAGCACAAAATTTTAATAAGGTACTGGTGTCTTTAGATGTACTCATGTTTCATTGCACTGTATTCAGTCAAAGCCCATACCTGTGCACTTTTGTCAAGCAAGAACAGCCACTATAATAGTCAGTGGGAGCAAAGACAACCACCCACTTTTGGATATTGTGATGAATCCTTCCAATGATTTTTCTCATTTAAACCTTCTCTATGTTAGAAATTAGGAAATTAAGGGAGTATGGCTTCGTGTTTGATACTATGAATTATAAACAAGATAAACCTGAATTCAAAAATTATTTTTACCATTTCTTAAGTTGTCGCTTAAATCCTACAGTTACTTATATAACTACTAGGTGCTAGAATGAAAATTTATGACTTATTTATGCTAAAACTATAGATTTTATTTTCAAATATATTTAGAGATGAAAATGTATGACTAGATAGAAACCATGTTGTTAACATATGGCAATATATATTTCACTTATTTTTATTTACAGTCATGTATGTTAAGAGATCAAATTTTGTTCTTAATATTTTCTATGGCAATGATCAGAAATTCTTGTACATAAATCTTTAAATATAGGCATATTTTGATAGATTAGTATAATTTATACTATGATGTAGTATGTAGAGAGTAGGAGAGTATACTACTTGAAATAAGAATATAGAATATTTATATTGCAAAATAATATAATCATATATTTTCATTACAAAATAACATTTAACTTTTTAAATTACCTATAAAATATTTAAAGATATTTGCATATATATACATATGTTTGTGTGCATGTGTGCATGTGTGTGTGTGTGTGTGTGTGTGTGTGTGTGTGTGTGTAAATTTGGGGGAGGCAGTAGGGATTGAATCCAGGGGCATTCTGACTCTGAGTAATACCTCTAGCACTTTTTTTAAAATTATTTTTTATTTTGAAACAAGGTCTTGCTAAGTTACTGATGATGTCACTAAATTGCTGAGGTTGGCCTTGAACCTATGATCCTCCTGTCTCAGCCTCCCAAGTATTGGGATTGCATTCATGCACCACTGTGCCCAGCTATTTTGCATTTTATAATGTGATTTCAGACTACGAGAACTTTGCCCGCCAACTATCCAAATTTTTATTTATTTCATTAACAATAAGTAAATTTTCTGTTAAATTTCAATTTCATAATTTTAATTCCAAACAGAAGAAACAGCACAAAAATAATATAGTATACACTTACCTAATGCTGATGTTAAGCATAACTTTTATCCTACCTTAGAGTTTGGAATTTCCTCCCCAAGGCTCATGTGTTAAAAGCACAGGTTCAGAGGTGAGGCACAGCCTGAGGACTTGTGTCACTACAGGCAGGACTTTGAGGAATGGATCTGTCCCCACCCACTTCCTGTCTCTTTGCTTCTGGCCACCATGATTGAGCAAATTGTCCTCCACCAAGATGCTTCTGCATTGGAACTGACCAACTATGAACGCAACCTTCAAAACAGAGACCAAATAAACTTTTCCTCCTCTAAATTGTTCTTGTCAGGTATTTTGATCATAATGGCAAAAAAAGAAAAAGCTGACTAAAACACCATATTTGTGTCAGATCCCAATTAAAATTATCCCTCCCCATTTACTTCTCCAGCATATTTTGTTGAGGTGATCACTATCTTAAACTTTGATATTTCATTCTATGCACAGTTTCCAGTTCTATTAAGGTATAGCTCACAAGTAAAAGCTATGCATTTATTCAAAATGATATTTTATATATGTGCACACTATCAAAAGATTACCACAATCATGCTAATTGTCATATCCATCACCTCACATAGCTAACTTTGTGTGTGAGTGAGTGAAATTTGCTGATAAAGGAGATCTTAAATACATTAAAATTAACTATAGTCACCATGCTGTCCATTAGATCTCCAGAACTTACTCATCTTATATCTTCCAGTCTGTTCCCTTTAACCAACATCTTCCCATCTCTCCCACTTCCTGACCACTGGTAACTACCCTTCTACTCTGTGTGGTGCATTTAATTCTTTTAGATTCCATACAGTAGCGAGAAAATGCAGTGTTTCACTTCGCATAATGTTCTCTAGGTTCATCCATATTGTCACAAATTTTTTTTTCATGCTGATTAGTATTCTACTGCTTTCGAATGCATAAAATTCCAATAATATAATGATAAACACACACATTGTACAGATGGTGTATATATATAAATAACATTCATCTGTCAACAGAATATATATGTATATATATATTCAGAGAGAGAGAGAGAGAGAGAGAGAGAGAGAGAGAATACAAACTTCAGGGACATGCTTCCAAGGATTTATTTTCTCCAACTATTATCCACCTCCTAAACCTCTTAAATTATGAATTTACAAATGGATTACTGTCTTGATGAGGTCAGAGCTTTTATGATTCAAGCTCCTCCAGAAGTCCTACCTTTGAACACTGCTGCCTTGGGGGTCAAGCCTTCAACACATGAGCTTTTAAAGGACATTTCAGGTCCAAACTATAACGGTGATTTTATTTATTTTGTTTATTATTTATTTTTTGGTTCTATACCTGGAAGTGAAATTGCTGGCATTTTGATATTTGTAAGCCTCCACAAACAGTACGTGCTTTTTTATATTTTAAAATGTTTAATAAAGGGTGACATGCCAACTATATTCTTCTGCAACTTGAACCACTTTTCAGCTTTATATATTTGAGATTAGTTCATGTTGCTATACATGTATGTTTAATTTAATGACAACATAAATTGTATTGAGTAAAGAAAGTACCACAGATGTGTCTACTTTCCTACTGAGTTTTCTCACATTCTCGACATTACAAACAGTGTGACAAATGAACATCCTTAAACTGGCTCCTTGTGCACATGAGAGAGTCCATTAGATGTAGAACTACCATGCAGCAGGAAAGGAACATCTCTATTTCCATTTTTCAAGTGGTCCTATCAATTTACACTGCTAGCCACATGGTTTAAAAATGGCTCCCTACAACGTTACCTCTTTAGTCACAAGTGTTTGTATTATTTTTTTATCTTTAAAAATAGAACATTTATTTTGTATATTTTCTTGTAATCAATTTTAAAAATGAGAATTACCATCCCTCCTCTTCTTATGCAAAGAAATATTAAGCTGGAGTGCAAACTAAGTTTGGAAATTTTTAAAATTTCTATTTCTAGTTTATATTTGTATTCTTTAAAAAACAGCCACATTTGATGTAAAATTCTTTGTATTTCATTGTAATTTCTTGAATGCTGAGGTTCAGTTTCTTTTGTTTATAAGTCTCCAGCTTCTTCTGTTACTTACCACTTTGGAAACTGTAGCAGAGAGAGCTGTCAGAGTTTCAACAGCACCCTATGATTTTCTGTGGAGCTGTTGCTGGCAAATGATTTTAGCTAGAAATCATAACAAGGCACACCTTGAATCTAGTTGGGACTATACGACGTGTTCTTACCAATAGGTGACCCAGGTGGACCAAAGTAGATAAGAAGTGAAAGTACTTCAAAAGACTCCAAATAGTCACAGTTATCTTGAGCAAAAAGAACAAAGCTGGAGGCATATGCTATCTGATTCCAAAATACACTTCAAAGCTACAGTGATCAAATCATCATGGTACTGGCATAAAAAAAAAAAGACATGTAAACCAATGGAAAATAATAGCAAACCCAGAAATAAATTCATCTTTATAGTCAATTGAACACACAGTGGCGATAGGATAGTCTCTTTAATAAATGGTGTTGGGAAAACTAGATCTCTGAACACAGAATGGAACTAGATCCTTATCTTACACCATATTAAAAAAAAAAACCCACAAAATGCAAATTTAAATGCAGGACCTTAAATGATAAAGGTACTAGAAGAAAATATAGGAAAACACTCTATGATTTGGTCCAAGCAGAAATGTTTTATGTATAAACCTAAAAGCACAGGCAACAAAATTAAAAAAAAAAAAATAGGTGAAAGGGGTACATCAAACTAAAAGCTTCTGTGAAGCTGTTGAAACAATCAACAGAGTCAAAGGGACAATGTGTGGAATGGAAGAAAATATTTATAAACCTTGCTTCTGATTATGGGTTACTATCCAAAGTATCTAAGTAACTCAAGCAACTCAACAGTAAGAAAACAAACAACTTGTTTTTAAAATGCAGGCTGGGAATTCAGTTCAGTGGGGAAGTGTGTGCTTAGCATTCACAAGGTCCAGGGTTCAATCTCCAGTACCTTTTTTTCTTTTAAAAAAGGAAAAGTATTTGCATAGATATTCCTCCAAACATGATATACAAGTGGCCAATAGGTATATGGAAAAAAAATGCTCAACATCACTAATTATCAGAGACATGCCAATAATAAGACATGATCCTATACCTGTTAGAATAGCTCTTATTAAAATATAAAAAAATAAAAAGTGCTGGAAAGGATGTGGAGAAAATGTAACCCTTCCTCACAGCTGATGGGAATGGAAATTAGTACAACCATTATGAAAATCATAATGAGGTTCCTTGAAAAACTCAAAACAGAACTACCATATGATCCAGCAATCCCACTCCTGGGTACATATCCAGAGGAAATGAAATCAACATGTTAGAGAGAAATCTGCACTTCATGTTCTTTGCTGCATTATTCACAATAGCCAAGATAAAGAATCAACCTGAGTGTCCATGAAGGGAATGAGGGTGTATGTACACACACACACACACACACACACACACACACACACACACACACACGATACATTCAGCCTTAAAAATTCTGTAAGTTTTAACAACATGGCTGAAGCTGGATGATATTAAAACTAAATGAAGACAGAGACATACAGATAAATATGGCATTATATATGGAATCTAAAAATGTCAAACTTGGAATAGAGAGTAGAATGGTATTTACAAAGGGCTGGTGAGTGTGTCAGTGGATGTTGGGCAGATAGTTAAAGGATACAAAATTTTAATTAGGAGAATTATGTTCAAGCCATCTATTAGCAATACTATGCACTTGAAAATTGCTAAGAGTACATTTTAAATGTTCTCACTTCGAAGGAATAAGTGTGTGAAGTAATGCATGTTAACTAATTAGCTTGATTTAAGCATTGCTTATGTCTTCAAAAACATACATTTTATCGCAATGTTTATGTATTTCAAAAACAACTTGTACATAATAAATAGATACAACTTTTATTTGTCAATTAGAATAAGCAAATAAATAAGTCAAATAGTGACCTCTCCACTGTTCTTTCTTTTCCGACTGTATGCAGAGGCCTCAGAAGCTCTAGGAGATGGAGAGTTCTCCAAGGTGGAAGAGAGCTGGAGTGTGTGACTGGGCTGTGGTACAAATGACAAATTAGCTTTTGTGTTAATCAAAGAAATTTGGAGAGCCAGGCGTGGTGGCACACGCTTGCAATCCCAGCATTTGGGAGGCTGAGACCGGAGGATCCTGGTTCGAGGCCAGCCTCAGCTACCTAGTGAGGCACTCCGCAACTTAGTGAGACCCGGTTTCAAAATAAAGAATAAAATATAGGGCTGGGGGTATAGCTCAGAGGTAGAATGCTCCTGAGTTCAATCCCCAGTACCGCAAAAAAAAAAAAAAAAAAAGAAAAGAAAAAAGAAATTTGGAGCATTTTTCAATTTTAAATTTTTTAACTTTTTATTATTTTCTTTTTAAAAACATTTTGAAACAGGGTCTTACCAAGTTGCCCAGACTGGTATCCACTCCAGATCTTCCTGCCTCAGTCTCCCAAGTGATAACAGCTGAGATAACAGGTGTGTTCCTTCAAGGAGGTTGTTCATTTTTAGAGCTAGCAGCATTGTGTTTGATATGCAGATCTACAGATATAATTTCATTCTTTTTTCTCATCATTAATGATCCAAGAGCCTTTTATTAAACATTCACTGTTTCCCTATTGATCTGTAATGTCTATTAGATATTTATTTTTAGTTAGTGTATCTTGCCAGATTGCCTTTCAAGAAGTTGTAACATCACATTTCTACTGAAAATATTGAAAGCAATCTTTCCCTTCATCCTGCCAACTGTAAGTATTATAGCTCATTGTTAAATTTTACTAGCCTAATGGATACAAAGTAACATCTCTCTCTTTTTTTTTAGGCATGGTTTTTAAAAGGAGAATTTCTTTTAGATATTTCTTTTTGTTTGTTTGTTTTTTTACATTTATCATGATTTTTTTTATTATTCTAAGTGCTTTTTTTTATTCATACATTGTAAGCATACATCTTTGTTAGGTACAAATTGATAACAATATATGTGCTCACAATTCTCATTTGACCCCTTCCCCAAATTCCCACCCCGCTCCCTCGCCCTCCCTCCCTCTCAAGTTCAGTTTAGTGAGTAACCTTGATATACATTAGTGTGCCCCCCACCTCGTCCAACCCCTTCGGTTAAATCAACTTCTTTGCTTTTGAGGGTCTCTCCTTTTTCATCTGGAGACCCTCTCATACCCCATCTTCTCCCTAGCTTGCCCATTTAGATGAACTTTTCTGTAATTTATTTATTCCTAAACTATGCTATTGGATATTCTATTAAGTTGTCTATCATTTTCTTATTAATTTTAATAGCTTTACATAATTTATTAATTTAGGTATTGTTTATTGTAGTATAAAATTGATAATAAATATGATATATTTATATAGTATATTATTAATTATTTAACACTATAAATATTTTCCATCATTATTACCTCCTGATTTTATTATTAATAAAAGCCATACACAATTCTGAGTTTCCCATATTGGTTACAATTTTCTCTACCCCAATATGTTGCATGTACTCTTCTTGATTTTCTTGCAAAATTTTATATTTAACTTCTAATTTTCAGTTGTTAATCCGGAAAAAGGACAATAAGTACGTGATTTTTTCCTGTGTTTCTAGACTTCGGGACATTTCTATTCAATCCTAAAGTCAATATTTGAAATCAAGAGGTACTTCATCAAAAATGTTTCTAAAGGGTTGTTTTTGAAAAGCTTATTGAACATATTTTTGAAATTAAACATCAAAAATGTTTGTTCTCTATTTCCTCTCTGGACTTCTTTACAATTTAAACTGATGTACTATCTGTAATAAACTAATGGAATGCAGCCCATTTATTTTTAGTGTGAGGACAGGTATTTTTAATTTATTCTTTGTGTTCTTTTTTTTTTTTTTTTTTTTTGCGGTACTAGGGATTGAACTCAGGGGCATTCTTCCTCCGAGCTATACCCCCAGCCCTATTATTTATTCTTTACTTTGAAACAGGGTCTCACTAAGTTGCAGAATGCCTCACTAGGTAGCTGAGGCTGGCCCCGAACCCGGATCCTCTGGTCTCCGCCTCCTGAATGCTGGGATTACAAGCGTGCGCCACCACGCCTGGCTGTGTTCTTTGATGTATTATTTTAATTTATCTTTTTCATCTCTTCCCCTCTTGCTTTTTCTGTGGGGTGATCAAATATTTATTCATTTCATTTTTTTTTCACACCACCTGTTTGGGCATTTCTTGTATTTTATAAATGGTTAGCTTCCCTTTCTCTGCTCCATACTCATTCACAAGGAACATAAACACAAATGCCTGAAGAATTTCACTTTAACTTCTGGTATGGTCTATTTTTCCTCTGCTTCTCTGCGATCTCAGTAACATAAGAGCATTAGGAAACTTGCACTATCCTTGTGCTTTTAAAGTTGCTTTTTACGTCCAGAAGAACTTTAGAATACTTTATTTCATCTACTCATTCTCCACTTCCCCTCTAAATCCATGCTGTAAATTAGAAAATTTCACCATATTTTTATCCTCTGGAATAATTTTTTTTCAGATAGATATTACATGTTGCCTGAAGATTAAATATAATCAGCCAAATAAAATATTGCCTCTAGTGTTTTGCAGGAAGTTTTGTTTACCTAATTTTTCTCTTTTAATCATGGGTAGATTTTAAAATATAAATTTAAATGTATTAATTTAAATTAATGTTATGTTTTTTCAAGAAATTGTTCATCTTACCTAAATGTTCAAAATTACCAAACATAAAATTATTTATATAGTCTTCTGTCATTTAAACAATCTCTATTGTAAATATAGTGCCCTCTCTTACTGTTTTTTCTTATTTATTCGTACCAGAGGCTTGCTAATTTAGTAGGCAATCTTTAGAATTGTCAGTCTTATTCATTTTGTTTCTTCTTTGTTTGGGTTTGATTTTTGCTAAGATATGAGTTTTTGACTAGTCACTGTTTCAATTTTTTCTTCTCATATTAGTATTTATGATTAGCTCTTTCTATGGATGCGTTTGTAGCTGCAGCTTACCTCTTCTATACATAGTATAAGTATTGCTGTTTTGTTCTGGTCTTAAATTTACATAATGATTCTTTTGTCTTAGAGACAAAATTATTTATAAGAGGTTGGTAAACTTCCAAAAGAAATGACAAAGCTTGGCTTGGTGGTGTATGTCTATAATCCTAGTATTTGGGAGGCTGAGACAAGAGATTACAGTTTTGAAGGCCAGCCTTAGCACCTTAGTGAAGCTCTCAGCAACTTAGTGAGACTCTGTTTTGAAACTAAAATATAAAATAAAATAGAGCTGAAGGTGTAGCTCAGAGGTAGGTTCAATCCCTAGTATTTAAAATAAATAAATGAACAAGTAAATAAATAAACAAAATAACCACCATATATTAATATATACACATGCCTTTATATTTCTTCATACTTGTTTCATGAACTGTGATCAATATTTATACAGTCATCCCTTGGTAGATGTGGAGGATAGATTCTAGGGCCACCCCCAGATACCACAATCCTTAGATGCTCAAGTCCCTGTGTAAAATGGCATAGTATTTGCATGTAGGTTACAAATAGCCTCCTGTATACTACCTAATACAATGGAAATGTTATGTAAATAGTTGTTATACTATTGTTTAGGGAATAATAACAAGAAAAAATCTTTACATCTTCAGTACGGATGCAATTTTCCCCCAAATATTTTCCATCTGGGGTTTGAATTCGACGTTGGGGAACCTGCAAATAGAAAAGGCCAATTGTATGTGTTCCATGTGTATTTGTATACAGTATGTGTATTCAATTGCTGGGTGCAGAACTTAGTATCGCTTTTAGATCATATTTTTCAAATATATATATATATATATATATATATATATATATATATATTCTCATTAATTTTTTTCAGTCATTGAAAGAGGTGGGCTAAGACATCCTGCTATGATGGAATATTTATAAATGTCTCTATTTTTTAATGTGGTGCTGAGGATGAAACCCAGGGCCTTATGCATGTTAATTGCACATTTTACCATTAAGCTACATCTTATCTCCCATCATGTATTTAATTAAATATTATGCTTTTTATATTTGGGGGCTATGTTTTTGTTTTTGTGATACTGGGGACTGAACTCAGGGGAATTCTACCTCTGACCTACACCCCTAGCCCTAAATACATACCATTGCTTTGTAATATATTTCCACATTTTTTTTCTTGTTACCAATAAATCAATAATCCTTTGCTCATTATTATGTTGCTTGCATATCTATTTTATCAACAGAACTACATTAGCTTTGCTTTAGTAGTATTTTCCAGGTCTGATTTTTCTATCTCTTTCTTTACCTGTATATATTTATCTCATTTTGGGTGTGTCTCCTATTAATGATATTAGAATGGTTTGTTAAAAACCCTATAAAATAAGGATGACTTTCTCTTCACCCATATGAAATATAAAGCTAAAAAATGGACAAACTTTATAAGGCAATCATTTTTAGGTATTATACACTGGACATTGGCAGTGCAAGCCTACAATTTCTAATAGAAGGGAATCTCATGAGATAAACTTCAAGTCACCCTGCCTCTGTGCTGGAGAAAATGTTCTCCACGGGCACAAGGAGACAGAATGCAAACAGAGAATACTGTGACCCTGTCTAGCTGGAGAAGCAAAGATCAAAGTTCTGGGGCTGCCCAGAAGGTAAGAATCATAAGCAACAACTGAGGATGTGTCTCAAATAAAGGGAACTCTAGAAATCTGCACAGGGAGTCCCCAATGATCCTTGGCCTAGGGCTGATGAGGTCAACCAGGAGACCGTCACAATGAGGATCAGAAGAAATGTATGGGGGATCAAGCCACTGTGAGCTGTGAATTGCAGCCAGACATTTGGTACTGAAAATGTCATAGTGTGACTTCTACTGGAGTCTTACTGTTATTTTTACTTTTCCCTTTGTCTTTTTTTTTTTTTTTTGCAGTACTGGGGATTGAACTCAGGAGCATTCTACCTCCGAGCTATACCCCCAGCCCTATTTTTTATTCTTTATTTTGAAACAGGGTCTCACTAAGTTGTGGAGTGCCTCACTAGGTAGCCGAGGCTGGCCTTGAACCCGGATCCTCCAGTCTCAGCCTCCCAAATGCTGCCACCACGCCCAGCTTCCCTTTGTCTTTGTGTTTTGTTTTATTTTTGTTTCTTTGTTTTTCTTGAACTTTTTCACTCTCCCATCAAAATGATTCCAAGATTCTCTGGCACCATTATCCAAATAAAACATGAAAGTGTCTTTGCTGATGTTTAGAAAGAAGTTGACCTTTAGTATCATTAAGATATAAAAGTAACATGAGGGTAGATAGAAGACCTAAATATTCTTAGCTAGTTATTTAACTAGGAATTATTTCACTAGATGGATCCACTTTCAACATATATGGTCGAATTAAAAAAAATGTTGCTCAGAGATTGATGCAGATAACACCCTAGCTCTGGAATAAGTTCTGTTTGGACTAGAGGCTAAGGATGGTTCTCAAGAGTTAACAGAACAGGTGGTCACCTACAGGGTGTCGCTGATGGCCTGTCATGGGCTGTCGTGGGACCTCAATTTCTGCTGAGGAAATTCTTTCCAGTCTTGCTATCTTTAGACATCACACCCCTCATATCCTCAGAAGTTCTTTAAGAAAGACTTCTGGAAGGAGTGGTATTTATTCTGCAGAAATAATTGACACTATTTCAGTAGTTATCTTAGGGACCTAAAGGGATTCCTATCCGATCTGTTGAATGATACCAAGTGGATGATACGGTCCTCATGCCTTACTTCTTGTGCTTTATAAGTGAAAAAAAAAATGACTCAAAAGATACTACTAGGTGAATTTGTGAATTTTTTTTAAGCTTATTTAGTGCCAGAGCTGAGCATGTAAAGCCAATCTGCCTGATTCCAAACTCTCAACTCTTGCTGCCTTCCGAGTGTTCCCTACAGCAGGGGCTTTTATGAGCTTTACTTTTTGGTCCAGTGGTGGTGTATACAAGAGAAGTGGGCTGAGCTGGGTGTGGTAGTGCACGACTTTAATCCTAGTACTTGGGAGGCTGAGACAGCAGAATCTAAGCTTCAAGACCAATATAGTGAGACTCTGCTTCAAAATAAAAAAATAAAATAAGGCTGGTGGTGTAGCTCAGAGGTAGAATGCCCCTGGGTTAAATCCCTAGTGCCAAGGAAATAAACAATAAAAAGGTGGAATGCATTATAGCAAAAGCTACCTCCTGAGAAAGTCCTCCTCAGTAGTATTTTGAGGTGTTACAAAAAATGACAGGTATTCCCAAAGCTGCATTTTGCTTTCCTCCTCGAGAAAGAGTTTTCCATGAGCCCTGACCTCCACGTTCTCTCCCTTCTCTTCTCTCCAGGCAGCCAGTATCTTCTCCATCACTTTTCTCATCTTTAGTTCATCCTGGTACTGCACTGATCAGTACAGTAGCTGCTAGCCACTGGCAGGGAATTGCATTCAACCTAGTTAAAACAAAAATAATATTTAACCTTCACTTAGCTCCTCCAGCCCCATTTCAAGTGCTCTGTAGACACATGTGGCTAGAAGCCTGCTGAATTGTGGACAGTACAAATATGGAATATCTCCATCACCTCAGAAACTTCTCTGTATTGGACTGAGCTACACTAAAATCTAAGTAACTCATGCTAGCTTAAAGTATTTTTCCTCCTGCTAGATCTATTTTTAGTTGGATTTTAAAAACAAACTGCATCCAGCTCTGATGTTAGCCTTTGTTTAAGAGGGTGGGCTGCCCCAGAAAACAAAGTACTTGGACCCATGGTGTTGGATATAATTGCACATTTGAATACCTGGGAAACTTAGTGATCAAATGAGAAGGGGGCAGGGCACGCTTTCTCTCAAGAGCTCTCTGTGTGATTCTAATGTTCAGTTAGCCCTGGAAAGATCTAAGCACTTGCTTGGCGTGGCCTAGCCTGTGATTCTCCTAATTTTGCTGCTGTTGCTGATGTCTTCCTCTTTGTCTCTCATTGTAGTGGCCAGATGCCAAGTCCCCAGCCTCAAGTACCTGCTCTGGCCTTGGGGTTTAAAGTGGCCCGTCAGCCTGGCTCCTTCCTTCTCAGAGACACATTTACTAATGCGTCCCCAACTTTGCATTAGCCCTAGCAACCTGCTTATTTCTCTTTACCCCACAGCAACTGACTTTGTTAGAGCTTCAGTCTAATTGACCTAGGATTAATAATATGATATAAAGAAGCATTAAAAATATAGATAATAGAGTTAGAAGCAAATTTAAGCAGTAAGGCAGGAGTCATCGGTTATTTGCTTCCTGATGTTCAAAACACATATTCACTTTCTCTTAGCCAAAGTAAAATTAAAAATAAAGCAGAGAAATAGAATACTTCCCACGCAGTTGTCGGAAAACCACAGAACTCAAAGCCACAGAAGAATCATGGGAGACCATTTAGTGGCAGGTACTGCCAGCATAAAGATGCACCTGAAGTATAGGGAACCCAGAAAGCTCTGGTCACTCCCAGCCAGAGCTTCACCCATGCTGCTGTCTCCTTTAAAATAAACTTTCCTTTAAAACATATCGGCTCACAGTTTCCGAGGTTCAGTCCATGGTTGGCCAACTCCAAGGCAGAGATATCATAGCAGAGGGTGCAGCAGAGGATGGTTACTCTGCTCATGGCATCTGGGAAGCAGCTCAACTCATGGGAGAGAGGAGGAGGAAGAAGAGGAGGAAGAGGAATATACCACACCCCGAGTTTTGGAATAGTCCATGCAACGAGAAATCTCATTTCTATATTCGTTTCATGATAAATCCTGTGCTCACAGACAGATGCCTGGGCTTCAGTACTAACTGTGCAGCCTTACACAAGTTATTAACCTCTCGGTTTTCTCAAAAGAGAAACCGTAATAGTACCCACTTTGCAGGGTCATTGAAAGAGTCCGTTTATGTATGTAAATGGCCAGTAACAATGCTCGGCACATAGTAAAGTCTTTTAATTGTAGAAGTACATTAATAATAGGTTGTCTAGAATCCATAAAACTCTAAACCCTTCATTTCCATATGTCTCATCTGACCCTTTCAATGGTATGGTTATTCTTGTTTCTATTTTTTAGGTGAGAGCATCCTGGTCCCAGAAGCATGTGCAATTTGCCTCTCATGAGAGTTTACGTGTCTCTCACTGGAGCCTTTTTGCATGCCTCTCTTATTTTGCAGATTGCATGGTGACCTATGTATTTCTGTCTCTCACACTCAAGAATAATCACTGATGGAAAGGCCAAAGTCTTCTTTGACGTGGACTCTTCCGTGACTATTAGTTGGCAGCTGAAGCCGGCATGTTCCTTATATGCTATATTTCTTAAAGGACCACATTTATGGCTGCCATCTGGCTTCATTTGTAAACTCTGTAGTGCAAGTGTGTTTTTCAAGATGTAGAAACATGAACCTTTGTAGACATGGTAATAGAAGTGTTTGCAATTCTCATTCTTAAGGAATCAGGCTCCCACTTGCATTGTAAATCTTCTGACTGTATGAAAGCCTGGGAATCCCTGGCAATAGGGAACTTGAACATGTTCTTTCTTTTAACTGAAGCCAGTGTAGAGAAACAGGGGCCTGCCTGCTGGAACTTGGACCATCCCCACCTCTTTTGTTGGCCTTTCTCTAATAATTGGAATTTCCTTTGGAAATCATTTATTGTAGGTAGTTTCCCTCCTCCAGCCTACTATTCTTAGAACACACTTATTCATTATAATTTCTTGCCAGCTTGCAAGTTATTTGTAATGTTTTCCACCATTGAAAATGCCTGTTGTGGTTTTTTTTTAATGGACTCATTGCCTGTTCCCATTGGAAAATATTTTATAATGGAATTTATCGTTATTCAATTATATATGATATAAACACACACATTAACCCCCATGTAAATATACGTATATGTGTATATATGTATATGTTTATACATATTTAACACACACAGGGATTGGTGTATTTAAGGCACACGGAACTGGTTTGGACTCTGACTTTTACTCTACTCCACTGCTGAATTTGCTCAACCTACACAGTGCCCAACCGCACCTCCTCCCTCACTCAGGTCCTGCCGCAGCCTATTCAATCAGGAATTTGAAGAAAATAGAACTGGAAGGTTTTCCTTTCCAATCAACCATAGTCTCAGTTCACCTCAATATTATTTCCCCTGCAACTCCATAGCTTCTCGCTCCATAGAGAAAAATTAAAACAAATTTGAACTCAGGGTTGAGGGTCCAGCTTGGGTGACGATATATATATGTGTGTGTGTGTGTATATATACATACACACACACACACACACACACACACACACACACACATATACATATATAAATTGGTGCATTGAAGCCTTACATCATAATGTAGTTCAGAGTGAGCATAGATTTTATCTTTAAAAAAATAAAAATCAAATTTGAATATTGGGGTCTTAGCCCAGCCAGCTAGACCTCACCTCTAGATGGCGCCTGGCAGAGTGCCAGAAGCGGCTGCAGGTGGTAACATCCTAGGGCTGCCCCACGCTAGAGCACATGCACCAGCACACCCGGCTCGTGGCCGGCCCAGGTGAGAGCTGTATGAGGCACCTCGTGGTTCAAGCCCTGTGTGGCTTTAAGAGCCTCCACCTCTCACCCGGGAGGGAGAGGGTTGCTGGCTGGAAGGAGGTTTTGTTGCTGGCTGGTTGCTGGAGGGTTGCTGGAGATTAATTGCTGGAAGGTTGCTGAGAGGTTGGTAGGATGCTGACGGGAGAGAGAGGTTATTGGGAGTCTGTTGGATTATAGTGTCCTTGATCCCAGAGAGAGATGTATAATAAAGAGAAGTTTTAACCAGCAACGTTTAGTTATCGTCTCCATTGGGGCCTCAGGGTTGAGGGTCCAGCTTGGGGGACGATATATATTATATATATATATGTGCATTGAAGTCTTACATCATAATGTAGTTCAGAGTGAGCATAGATTTTATCTTTAAAAAAATAAAAATCAAGCTGGGCGTGTTGGCGCACAAATGTAATCCCAGTACTTGGGAGGCTGAGACCAGAGGGTCCAGGTTTGCGGCTGGCCTCAGCTACTAAGTGAGGCTCTCTGCAACTTAGTAAGACCCTGTTTCAAAATAAAGAATAAAAAATAGGCTGTAGCTCGGAGGTAGAATTTCCCTGCGTTCAATCTTCAGTATCGCAATAAATAAATAAATAATAAAAAATAGAAACCATTTTCCTCCTATTGAAGAAATTATTCCAGATTTGTAAATTGAATATAATAATAAAATGTGAAAATGTGACTACTTTCCAAACTAAGAAAATTTGGTTTGTGAAAGATATGTGTAATCAGAGTTATCCTGAAATGGTGACATGTCAAAGATGTGTTTGAGGGGTGGGGGTGTGTTCAATGGTCAGCACTTGCCTAGCATGCAGTGAGGCCCTGGGTTCCAACCCCAGCACTGAAAAAACAAACAAACAAACATCAAACAACAACAACAAAACAAGCAAGTGTTTACTAGATTCTCCCCTCCTTTACTCTTTTTTTTTTTTTTTCTTTTTTTTGCAGTACAGAGGATTGAACCCAGGGGCATTCTACCTCCGAGCTATAGCCCCAGCCCTATTTTTTATTCTTTATTTTGAAACAGGGTCTCACCAAGCCACAGAGAGTCTCACTAGGTAGCTGAGGCTGGCCGTGAACCCAGATCCCAAGGTCTCAGCCTCCCAAATGCTGGGATTACAAGCATGAGCCACCACGCCCGGCTCCCTCCTTTACTCTTTTATTTGTGTTACCATATAAATTTAAGAAGAGGTTTAGTTATCTTATATTTAATGAGTGAACATTGATAGAAATGAAGATTTTTAATAATTCCACTAAGTGGGAGTGGAAAGTTAACAAGTAAACTGTAAATCAGCAGTGTAATAGTAACAACCAAAATAATCCCCTCCCCCCATTTTTTACATCTGTACACTTTTCTAATCCTTGTCATAGACTTCATAGATCCATACAACCTCTAGAAATAAAGGATAGGACCCTACTCAATATTGCTTTTCCCACCCCAAAAATGGGAAAGAGAAGAAAAGAGTAAAATACACTAGATAATTAATAACAAATGACCTCTTTTAGGGAAAGATGTATTTCAAGGCCCATTTCCTAGAAATTTTAAAATAAAAAAACTTTTTTCCTTATGAATGGAAAGTTCCAGCTACTTCAGGGACTTGACGTTTTGAACATATCATCTGGGAGAACTTTAATGAGTAGGAATGTCTTACTCATTCTTCCGTGATCTCACTATTAATAGCTGTAATTCAAGCGTGCCATAAAGATTTAAAGAGTGCTCATCCCTTGGGAGTTGAGGTCTTGTTTTTCTTGCATACTGAAATGGGTAATTAAGAGCCCAAAGGACATGGATTAAGAGTACAGAATACTATTTCAAGTTTTCATTTTTTTTATTAATTCATCTATCTTAGCATTCTTAACCTTTTCCTTTTCCTCAGTTATAATTAGTAGTTCTCAATATCTTACTGAATATCTGACAGTCTATTAGGAAGGAGAGTGGATCTAATAGGATTGGACCTTTTTTGTTACTGGGCATTGCACTCCGGGGAATTCTACCTCCAAGCTACAACCCCAGTCCTATTTCATTGTTTTATTGTGCAATAGGGTCTCACTAAGTTTCTGAGGCTGGCTTCTAACCTGAGATCCTCCTGTGTCAGCCTCCCAAGCACTGAGATTACAGGCAGGCACCACCATGCCCAGCAATAAAATAGTACTTTGAATTTTGTCTTTTTGGGACACACAGTGGCCTGAGTCCTGGCCCATTCTGTGTAGTTCCTGGTACCCTACTTAGATAGATACGATGGGAAACTTGCTTTTATTTGAAGTCATGATAAATTCTCTTGCACTGAGGGGACAATACAGGAGAAAAAAAAGTTAAAGTTTTCCTCAATCTGAATGCATAATTATACAGGCCTTGCCTCAGCCAGGGACCACTTATCTGGGGGAGGATAGTACAGAGCTCCTTCAAAGGTTGCTGAAAAGTCAGCTCATTCCGTGGCTGGAGTTCATATTCCCCAGTCCATGGATATGCACTGTAGTTTGGTTCAACAGTTTACTGAAGGCCAGTTGTGTGTTGGCCATGGGAGCTGATACAAAACACAGGACAGTTTCTTCCTGTTGAAGAGTTTGGCTTGCACTCTCATGAATTCTTCCCCACCTGACTTTTAACATAGCCACATTCACATGGAACTTTTTTGCCTGTGAAGATGAAATGAATTCAGCTTCCTACTTGCATAATTAAATGCCCTATTCCTCTGTTTGTGTTATTTGTCCAGCAGGCACAGTTCTTTAGTTTGTTCTAAGTATTGGGAATTCATTTACTGCCATTTTGCTTACATAATTTTTCTTCCCATGACCTTTAGATTTTATTCCTAGTTTTTCCCCAAACCTTATAATTGATCATTTATTTCTCTTTTTTCCTAGTTCTTCATATGTTTCTTTCTCTCAAGAGTAAACACATATAAAAGCAGGAGGACCTTACTGCAAACTAAAATGAGATTTAAAAAATTGAAATATATAATAGCCACTCCATACAAACCCAGTGATGTATTTGGTTAATAGAATTGAATGAGAGAGATTAGGAGACTTAATCTGTGAGTAACTGAAGGTGATGGGGGGGGCACCCTAATGCACATGATGTACTTTCACAAACATATCAAAGTCAATCACTAAACTGAACTTGAGAAGGAGAGAGGGCGAGAGAGTGGGGTGGGAATTGGGGAAGGGTTAAATGAGAAATGTGTGCATGTATGCCTTTACCAGCTTGTACCTAACAAAGATGTATGATTACAATGCACCAATAAAAAAAAACAAAAAAACTAAAGCAAATATTCAGAAAGTGCAAGCATGTTTAATAGTGAGAGTGCTCATTTTCCTATCTTCTGAAACTTCTATTCTTATTTGTTTTTTTTGTTTTTTGCGGTACTGGGGATTGAACTCAGGGGCATTCTACCTCTGAGCTATACCCCCAGCCCTATTTTTTATTCTTTATTTTGAAACCGAGTCTCACTAAGTTGCAGAGTGCCTCACTAGATAGCTGAGGCTGGCCGTGAACCAGGATCCTCCGGTCTCAGCCTCCTGAATGCTGGGATTACAAGCATGCGCCACCACGCCCGGCTCTTATTTGTTTTATTTTTAGAATTCACACACACACACACACACACACACACACACACACACACACGATTTTGTTTTATGAAGGGAAAGAAACCTCTTTAATTCCTATGGACTAAAACATCAATTTTTAGGCTTAGAAATTATGGTCATCCTTGGCCTTCCATAACCCACCTCTGTGACATTTTTCTCCTGCCTTCTGGATACTGTCTGCTCCTGTCTAAATGTTTACTTGCTGGTCGGTGCTTTTATCTCCACACCTGTTCATCTTTCTTCACTGCTCTACTGTTCTGAAGCCAGCCCTACCTTCAGTGTCCATCACATTCACAGACTGTATGAACCGTTTTAGACCTCTGAGCATAATAATAGAATAGCAACCGTTGGCATTGCTCAGCATCGGATAGATGCTATCCCAAGCACTCTGTCGGTATTACCTTATTTCCCCCTTATAATAGCTATCAAAGGTTGCAGAGGTAGAGTTGGATCTCAGGTTTACGTCACTCCAGCATTCATGTTCCCAACCTAAGGAAAGAAAATCGGAAAGAAACGGAGGGAGGAGATACTCCAGGCAGTGCGTCCAGAAAGAAGTTTACAGAAATAATCTAGGTGAGAAATAAGGGCTGTAAGAATGGGAGTTGGGAGGAGGGGAAAGTGGTAGAAAGATCACAGTGAGAGAACTGATGACACTTAACATTTCGTTGCATATGAGGGCAGAGAAAGGAGTCAGGGCAAGTGCCCTTGTGACAGACAGGGCGACTGGTGTTCCTCCCAGAGTCATGCCCTCTAATTTTGGAATCTGAGCCAAGCAGAGTGAAGACACTTTATTTTGGGATAATTTTTTAAGTATAACCTATCGTATTTTTTTTTTCTCTGAGTGACTGAGGTTTGTCCCTGGTGGCTCTTTTGCCCTGAAGACTGAGATCTGAGCCTGATCTCATTGACAAGGGCAGTAGAGGGCAGACACTGCCTAGACAAAAGAAATCAATGTTCTGCTTTGAATCTCCAAATAAGAAATTTTTGAAGTCCATTGTGAGACGATGGTCTGAAAAAAAAAAAAAAGGTTTTTTTGATTTACTTAAATGAAAGCTATAAAAGGATTTTTCTCAGAATGTCCAATCTTGGCTTTTAGTATTGAATTATACACAGAAGACTATAGCGTGAAGTTCTAATCTAAACTAGAGAGTAGGGAAGGATACAGCATAAAGGTGGTTTCTACCAGGCTGGTAAAGGGAATAAAAGTTCCTTGTATGTCTGAGGAGAGAGGAGAGTGAGGAAAAGGAACAGAGCTGGTGTGCATTATTAAGTATAAAGGGAAGAAGGGGGGATGGGGTAACTGGAGATCTAGTCCATGTTCCATTGTCGCTCCATCCAAGCAAAGAGAGGAAAGAGACTGGTGACAGTTTCAGTGGTAGAGGGCCCAGCTGCACCTCATGGCGTGAATCCCAGTTCCGGATGGTCGTGACCCACAGGGTACATCAAGTCCAAGAAAGGCCACTGGGCAGGGGAGGGTGGTGGCCCTGGTGCTGGTTTCCCTTCATGCAACTGTGCTCATAGGCTACTTGAGGCATTAAATCATGTCTGGTAAGATAAGTAGAAAGAAGAAGAAGAAAAAAAATATATAAAGATTGTGAATGTGTTCTAAAGATACTTAAGTGGGAGGATGGATACAAGATTTGAATGGAAAGACTAATAAACTTAAGATGGCAAGGAGAAAAGGCAGAAGGCCCCTGGGGTGGTCCTTGTGAGGGAATCTCATTGAGTTAGAGAGAAGTAAGTAAGTTTACAGTTTTCTGAATCAGAGTTGCAGTGGGTTCCTTTTGACTTCACAGTCAATTGCTTCAAATCAATTTTGCATTTCATGGGGTGGTAACCCAGACTTGTGTCATTATCAACAGGGATAATCTAGAAGATCCCTACTTTAACTATTTATTCTTGATCATGTTTGTGCTAAAGTCAGATGCCACATTTCAAAATTAATAAAACGTCATTTACTAAAGCATGTGTGCCATGTGAATGTACAAATCCAGGGCAAAATCCTGCTGGTTCCACCATAGTCACATTGACAAAAATATAGAATGAAAGAGGATTAAAAGGTTTAGGAAGCAAAATGATAAAATTCATTTTTAATGAAATTCTATGAGTTAAATGAATTCTATTTAATTCATTTTAAATAGAAAATAAAAAATTTCCATTTTGTAATAGTTTTAGATGTACAGAAAAATTACATAGTACAGAAAGTTTCCATATATCCTATACTCAAGTTTCTCATTATAACTTCTTTTATTAGTGTGATATATTTGTCATGGTTAATGAACCAATATTGATACATTATTATAGCATGTTTGGTTTTTATATTATAGACGAGTATACTCATATGAAAGACTATTCTCTTGAGTGACCCTCATTTACATTCAGAGGCACTTAAGAAAAATAATAGGATGAGTAAAGCATAGAGGTATAACTGGCATCTTACTTGGATAAAGAGGTCTTTGGGAACTCTGCATGCAAATACCATACATAGCAGCAACCAGAAAAGCAGGGGTGCCATAGCAAAAGATGAAGGAATGGAGTAAAAAAAAAGCTATATTCCAGCCCTGCCTGCATCTCTCTGCAAGGGGCACAATGTCAGTGGAGACCCTTCATCTCTTCGGGTGGACTTCCTCATCTAGACAAGCAGCACTTGAGCCACCTGGGACCCTTGTATCTATTCACAGCATCTCAGGTAGATGTTATCTGGTGCTGAGTCCACCTTTGACCCGAAGAAATGTTCTATTCAATATATCATTAAACATTTCCTTATTGAACTAGCTCCTTTTCTGTGAAATTCATTTCTTTATAAAGTCAATATTATAGCTCTGAGTCTTTGGGAAATACTTTGATAGCATCCTATCTGAATATAAGATTCTTAAGCAGGCTATGGTGGCACAGGCTTGTAATCCCAGTCCTTGGGAAGCTGACACAGGAGGATCACAGGTGTGAGGACAGCCTCAAGAGGTAGTGAGACTCTCATCAACCTTGTGAGACCCTGTTTCAAATTAAAAAAAATAAATAGGGCTGGGGGTGTAGCTAGGAGGTAGACTGCCCCTGGGTTCAATCCCTAGTGCCACAAACAAACAAACAAAATAAATAAATATAAGATTCTTTTCAGGATCAATAGAAGCTATAGGTATAAAACAAATATTTGTGACAATATAGACCAAAACCAAAAGGTAATTAAGCCTTTTTGAACCTTGCTTTTCAAATCTGCCCTTGGAGTCACACTGGTACATGAAGGAAAGAATATTCCTAGAAATCAAAACTATTATGGGGAGGATTAATTCAGGACATTAAGTTTAAAATTTCTAAGAAGAATTCTGTGGATAATATATGTAAATAATCCAATTCTGTTCTTGGCTTATGGTAACCGCTCAAAATTTTCAACATAAATAAGGTTCCTCTTTCACTGGGCACTGATTAACTAAATTAGCTATGGGTAACCACAGCAGCTTTTACCCCCAGAGTCATGTTCAGGCACTAATGATTTTTTCCCAGGTTAGTTATGTGCAAATATTTTGTATTTTAAGTTATTTTTTAAGTTTACTTAAATATAATATTTGTATGGAACATGAGTCTGGAAAACAAACTCTTTTTAAACAGAAACTGTACTGTGGAGAGAGTTCCTGCAAGCTTTATTTTTGACAACCTCAATTCTGTGACAATTTGAAGATTACCCTGACAATTCTTGATAGAAACCTGATTTCTACCCCATTTATTACACCTTAGAAAGAAGGAAGTTCAGATGGATGCTTATCACACAGCTATACTTTCTTGTTTTCAGGTCTCTATTTCATAGACACCATACCCCTTGGGAAAAGATATTACGTCTTTACTTGGCATCTGGTACAGTACTTACAAGGTATTAAATAGATATTTGAACAATAAACATTATCTCTAGGTTCCATGCATAAGGGTAAAATTAGTTCTAAAACCCAGATTCCAGAGGTGGTGCTATAAGGTCACTAGAAGGAAGCTGTGGATAGATGTTGTAGTTAAACATGCTCCATAATCTCTTTCACCACCACCAAAGGCTCCCAGCTGAAAATCAGTGCACAGGGAAACCGTTCCTAGGCAAGTCTGTCTCACCTTCCTTCTAGGCAGATGACCCTAAGCCCTCCTACACAGCAAGTCCGCAGTGGGCACTGCTGAGTTTGATTTGGGTACTTCTTGCACCTAGCAAATATCCCATTTATACTAAAGCTTTATTTGTAAGCTTTGAAAAATACATATTTCTGCATATTCATATACATATACTCATATACATATTCATTACATTTTTCAAGAACAAATATATTGGTATTGGTACATAATTATCATTTTATTCCCCTTAGAGATGAGTTCCTTAGAAGTTAGGGACATCAATTTTTGCGGCTTATATATCTCCTTTATGCCAGCCTTTTGTATTCTATGAGTAGGATAAAGCCGCTTTTTTTTTTTTTTGCATAGTGAAAGCTCAAGAACTATTAGCTAACCTGTATGCACACTCATCCTAAAGGAACTGTAGCCTCATTGTTTTAAAGATAAACAACTTGTTCCAACTGCTCTCGGCTATTTAGTGGCCAGTGCATGCTGGGATATATGCTTGCTTACATCTGAAGAAATCTTTGCAGGTTGACAGCAATAATATGTGTGTCAAGAATAGTATTCAGACTATGAACTGTTCACTTTATCTCAGAGACATTCTGTTCCAGTAAAATGAGTAAGTAGATATGAATGAATGAATAAAACCTCATAAAGTATCATTCCATCAATTATGCCAAATATCCACTCTATGTATTAACTGAGGTAGGCATTTTTTATGCATTTTCTGATTCTTTAAATAACCCTTCATTGTTGTTCAACTCACTTTTCAGACAAATCAATTTATTCTGTTAGTTTCATACATTTTCCAGGTAATTCCTGGCAGGTACAGCAGACTAGAGTGCAGTTAAACCAGATATTCATAAGAATTGATAGTGAAGGTCTCTCAGAGTTACTGGTAATGCCTGAAATTGAACCTGCTTGACTAGAAACCTTGCCATTTTATTTTATGATATGAATCAGAAAACTCTTTCTATAGGGGCCAAAAAGGAACTATTTTAGCCTTAATGGACCATAAAATCTGTCACAACTACTCGTTCACTTACGTTGTAACATGAAGACAATTATAGACAAATCATTGATGAATGTGCATGATGGTGGTGCTCCAATAAAACTTTATTGATGGAAACTAGTGGTAGGTTAGATTTGGCAGCTGGATCAGTTTCATGACCTCTGTCCTATGATACAGAATCCTAAGGCCTCTTGCTAAAGATAGTATTGTTTAAGACCGTTGACAAAATTAGTGACAGTTTGCATTGGTGAAAAGATGCACTTTTCCCTAGGCAGATACACTGTCACTGTTCTTAATTTTTATAATGAAATGTCAACTTTACTTGAATAGGTAGCAAAGGACTAGAAACAATTAGGCTATTAATAAAACACGTGCTCTTTAGAAAGTTTTCAAATTACTATAAAATCTCAAACAGGAGATGTCTACATCTTGAAAAGTGTGATTAAAACAAATATGTTTAAATATATAAATGATCTGAGGTCAAAAGTGAGGAAGATTGAACCAGGTAAAGTATGTAATGAGGTTAAATAAAATAATTTTTCCACAAAAAGCCCCATTATGTGCAAAAGTCCTGGGTTAAGATCAAGCAATGATTTGGGGAACCTGAAAGAAACTTCAAGTGGCTAAAGGATGGACAGAATGAGAGGGAAATAGAGAGAAAGAGAGAGAGAGAGAGAGAGAGAGAGAGAGAGAGAGAGAGAGAGAGAGAGAGGCCTGTTTGAAGGTGAGCATGGATCAGATGATGAAGCATTTCAGAGGAAATGTGAAGAATTTTTGTCTTTACTCAGAGGGTAATGGGATCATACTGGGGAGATTTTAAATACTGGTACAGAAGAATCATATATAAGGGTTTAAAAAGTGACTCTCATCATGGTCACAGAAGAGTGGGCTGGTGAGGGAAGGGGAAGATGCAAGCCAAATAGCTGGATGCTGCTGAGTAGCTCAGGTGAGAGAAACTCATAGCGTGGATTAGAGAAGTGGTACAAAGATCTGAGAAAATGACATACACAAATGAGATATCAGGAATTTAAATATATGGGGTTTAATAGGTTGCATGGTAGGGGATCAGGGAAAATAGATGCCAAATATGACTTCCAGATTATACAGTTGAATGAGCTGATTAGAAAGCAGGTTATTCCCAAGGCACTCATTGGTGGAGGTTCAGGTGGTGGGGAGTGTGACAGAATGCTTGTTTTTTGACATGTTGAATTTGTATACCACTAGAGTCACCCTGATAGAAATGCCAATTCTGGAATTCAGAGGAAAAGCCAGATTTGAATAATAAAATTAGTAGTAACTAACAGATGGTTCACTGAAACCTGGCTGGCAGATAAGATAGAGTAGGAGAGAGGGGAGCCCAGAGCAGCCCTGTGAGAGAACCACTGGCAATCCTGGTGTAGGAGGATCCTGCTAAGGGTCCCTGGCAGGGTCTTCCAGAAAAATCTAAATAATTTCCTCAGTGTGCATTGAGTACTAACAGTGTCCGATAGCAGTCTAAGCTCTGGGGATACAGCGGTGAAAGAAACAAAGTCTTTGTCTTTGCAGAGAGGGATGACATCTCACGGTAAACCATGAAGACAAGAGTGAGCTAACTGGAAGAGCAGACCTCTCTCCCTCTGCTCAGCCAGCACTTCTGGAGGCCACTGGAGTGCCTGCCCCCTCCTCATCTCCCAAAACATATTCCAGAAAGTGGCCATCAGACAGGACTCAGGGGTCGCCCTCCAAATTCAATGTGGCAGGTGAACAATGGTGTATCTAGGAATCATATAAAGAAGAGACAGGATAGCAACAGAGGGTGGGTTCTGGTTTTCATGATTCCCATTGATTGATGTTGCTGATAAACCAGAGACTGAGGGACAGAAGATGAACTGGTGCAGATAAGAGGAATTTCTCTAGAAACAAGTAGGTTAGCCAGGATGGTTTGATACCTTCTTTATACTAGAATATGGCTTAAAAATGCAACAGACTGGCTCAGCAGTATCTCTAGTTCCAAAGAGGGAGACTAAAGGAAGGGCAGGAGTAAAGGAAGAGCTACCAGAATTTTCCAAGGAGCAACTTTACTTGAAAAGTCAAATTACTCACACCCACTGGAAGGCAGGAGCTATGTCCTCCTGCCCCACCCACCTTCTCCACTGCACCCGAGAGGACTGTGGTCTGGCTAGCCCCAGACAGCTGACTGCAGCACATCAATCAGCCCTTCCTCTAGTGAGAAGGGTGAATACTGATGCTTTCAGGAAATTTCTCAGACTAGTGGGTGGGGTCCTTTTTGTTACAGATGATCCTTATTGTTCAAAATATTGTTCATAGTTTTATATACAAAATGAAAAAATATACTTAATAATCATGAAAAGTTATTGAAATTTTGTCCAGTTCTATCATATACTCCAACAGGAAAATAGTTAAACTATATCAACTTTTGAGAAACATTTTAATTTTACATCTTAGACAATCAGAGTTGTTCCTGAGACAGATAACCATGTGACACCCTCATTGCCTGAGAAATTTCAGGAAGTGCCAAGAATGCAAGGCATCACAGCGGAGTTCAGACCCTGAAGTCACAGGGATACATTACAAACCTTGCATCATAGCCTCAGTTGCTCCATCTCTTTGGCTTTAGTGTCCTCCAGTGGAAATAGGAATCAACATGCACCTTCCACAGTCATGAGATTATAAGAGTGAGAGGAAGAGCAAGGAAACACATTTTCAATTTTGAAAACAAATAATTGGTATCTCTATGCAAAGAAAATATGCAAATTAATATAATAAAACTAAATCAACATAAAACAATAACAGATAATTCACCAGACATGAAAGACAAATAGCTCCAAAAGAACTGAAAATAATAAGCTTCACTAAAATAAAGAAACCCCAATTAAAAGTGAAGTACGAGGTAGAGCAAAATGGTGTCTGAGTAAGATCTTTCCACCATTGCCTTTCAGCAGACACACCAGTGTGAAGAGCTATTCACACGCCAAGCTCCTGTCACAAGAGCTAAGGAAGCCACGCAAGGGAATATAGTGCCTGGTTTTAGGATAATAAAGAGAAAAGAAACATGGAAGAAAGGAGGAAGGAAAGGTTGCTGCATCACTGCACCCCAACTCCAAACAGTACACAGAGAGATGTCCACTACCTGGGGGAAGGAGAGATAATTATTAAGTCTAGGCCTTAGACTTGAAACCCATTTGCCTATGAGGGCAAATCCCAGGGCAAAGCAGAGCCCAACTCCTAATTATAGACCAAGACCAGAAGACTGAGATGGTAGAACTGCATCTACTGGGCAGCTGACTGCCTCCACTATCCTCCCACATTCCATTCACTGGCACCTGGAACATTGTAGTCTCCAGGACATATCATATGATAGGCCACAACACAAGTCTCAACAACAACAAGAAACCATATATCTTTTTCTAACCAAAATACAATAAAATTAGAAATCAATAAGAAAAACATTGGAAAGAACAAATACATCGAAATTAAAAACTTGCCAATGAATCAAGGAAGACATCAAGAAGGATATTTTAAACATTTTTGAAATATATGAAAAATGGAGACTCAATAGACCAAAACCTATGAGATACTGCAAAAGCAGTACCAAGAAGGAAATTTGTAGGAATCAACACCTAAAGCAAAAAGATCTCAAATAACAATTTATTGCTGCAATGTAAGGAACTAATAGACACTGTTTCAGCCAGCATCCTCACTACTATAATCCAAAACACCTGACTACCACAACTTAGAGAATGGAAGATTTATTTGTTCACAGTTCTGGAAATTTCAGGGGTTCAGTCCATGTTAGGCCAGGTGAAGTCTGTGGAAGGGCATGGTGCAGACAGCCGCAATAAAGTGTGTATAAGGGCTTTGTTCTCATATCAAAGAGACTAGAAGCAATAGAGAGAGCATGGAGAGGAGGGACCATATATAATCCCAAGATCACACTCCCAGAGACCTCTTTTCAGCAAACAAGCCTTGCACTCAACATGGCTGCCTGGTCTATATTAGGTCTAGGAGCATATTCTAAATCTAAGCCGTAACAGACACTTGAAAACAATACAAAAGAATCAACAAAATAAAGAACTGGTCCTTTGAAAAGATACACAAAAATTGGCAAACCCTTAGTCTGTCTAAAAAATGAGAGATGACCCCTCCAAAATAAATTCAGAGATGAAAAGGGAGATACCACACTGACAGAGAAATATGATGAATTGTTAGGGATTATTATGGATAACCACATCCCACTGAATTTGATAATCTACATGAATTCCTGGAATTCATCCCAGGAATGGAAGAGTGGTTCAACATATGCAAGTCAATAACTGATATGCCACAGCAAGGTGGAGGACAAAAAACACATGATCATTTAAATAGCAGAAAAGATATTTGATAATATTCACCATCCCTTCATAATAAAAACTCTGAATAAATTTGATATAGAAGAAACATTCCACAGTAACATACAGGCTACATATAATTAGCAAATATAAGTGAATATATTTGCATATATAAGTATATATGCTAGTATGGGACCATGACCTTTCTGGTGAGCAGATATATAACATATTTAAAAATATAAATTGAAACAGGACATGTTAGCGCATGCCTATAATCCTAGACTTAGGAGGCTGAGATTGGAAGATTGCAGGTTCAAAGTTAGCCTTAGCAACTTTGCAAGGCTCTCATCAATTCAATTAGACCCTGTTTCTAAATAAAAAATAAGATAGGGCAGGGAATACAGCTCAGAGGTAGAATCACACACACACACACACACACACACACACTCTCTCTCTCTCCATATATATATATATATATATACATATATATATACACATATATATGTGTGTATGTTTGTGTGTATGTATATTTATCTGTATATATTTGTGTGTACATTTATATACAATTTGTATACATATATGTATACAAATATACTATATATGTATATATATGTGTGTGTGTATATATATATATATATATTTGGAGAGAGAGACAGAGCGAGCTTGGCATGATGGTGCTTACCTATAATTCCAGCTACTCAGGAGATTGCGGGAGGAAGATCACAAGTTGAAGGCCAGCCTGAACAATATAGCAAGACTCTGCCTCAAAATAAGTAACAAATAAATGAAAAGGGCTAGGGATATAGCTCAGTGGTAGAGTATTTGTCAAGCATGTTGGTTTCGCTGAGTTCAATCCCCAGTAGTGTGTGCATGCATGTGTGTATGCATATATAGGAGTCCATGGAGCTGGCTGACCATAGACTGAGAGATCCGAAACTTTAACCAAAATAAACTTTTCCTCCTCTAAGTTGGTGTCAGGTACTTTGATCATGGTGATGAAAAGTTGACTAATATAACAGGGGATTGAACTCAGGGCCTCACACGTGCTAGGCAAACCCTCTACCACAGAGCTACAGCCCTAGACTGTGCCCACTTTAAATGGATTATTTTTATTATTGAGTTGTATACAGTTATATTCTTGAGGCATATACATGATTTATATATTAAAAAAGTAAAGTTAATTCAACACGCACATACACACACTATAGCAGTAATAAAATACTTCAACAATTTTTCAATAAAGCAGTACTTTAAAGAAAAGAGAATGCACTTTTTTTTTTTTTTTTTTTTTTTTTTGTGGTACTGGGGATTGAACTCAGGGGCATTCTACCTCCGAGCTATACCCCCAGCCCTATTTTTTATTCTTTATTTTTGAAACAGGGTCTCACTAAGTTGCGGAGTGCCTCACTAGGAAGCTGAGGCTGGCCATGTACCCGGATCCTCCGGTCTCAGCCTCCCGAATGCTGGGATTACAAGCGTGCGCCACCACGCCCGGCTCGAGAATGCACTTTTAAATTACATATTTTCCTAGAACTTTATAGAACTCAAATATCATTACTAAATCTAATCAGCTAGATACTCTCAACTGTTTACATTTAAGAGATAGGAAAATGAGAACTATTTTAAAAGTTATTTTGGCTTTAATACATTATAACAGGATCAGGAACTGATCCCAAGAATTCCGATGTAGAAATGGCCAGAGACCCTCTCAGTACTGAGAGAGGGAAATGTACCTCCTATAGCATATGCCTTTTTTAACCAGTATCCATTTTCCTACTGCAATTACCTACTATCATATGTTAGTGACTTCTTGGTTCATTTGGAAGCTCATAAAGTAATAATGTCATTTAAAAGGATTAAAATCATCTTCCCTTGGCTCTCATTCCTGCATGAATGAGTTGCATATATGAATGTAATCCAAATTCAGAAATGGTGGAAGCCAGAAAAAATAAGAATCTCTGAGAAAGAGAGTAGAGGGGAAAGCCAAGTTTGAATGAGAAGTATACTTGTGATTTTACTGCAGGTTTTTTTACTAAAACATTTGGATCATTGTGAAAAAAATATAAATATAAATGTAGCTTCCCCTCGAGGTCCCTTTAGACATTGATACCAGCCAATGTCAAGCTACATAAGGGTTTTCTTTTAATTGTAGCTGCAGACACCACTAGGCAGGGGTTATAAGATACTTTTTGTGCCTACACACCTTTACAGAATAACATTCGTAAGTGTCAATAGCGTACCAGTTTTCAATTGCTGCTGTAATAAATGACCAGGAATTCAGTGAATGGAGCCATACACATTCATTATCTTACAGTTCTGGAGGTCAGAAGTCTGATAGAAGTCTCACTGTGCTTAGCGGAAGGTGCTGACAAACTGTGTGACTTTTTGGGAGATATAAGGGTGGGTCTGCTTCCTCTCTTTCCCCACTTCTAGAGGCCACCCGCACTCCTTGGCTCACACGCCTCTCTTTCCATCTTTAACGCCAGCAACAGCAGAGCAAGTCCTTTCTCAGGCCCTCTGCCCTAGCTGGGAAAGGCTCCCTGCTTCTAAGAACGCCCCCGATGAGGCTGAGCCACTGGATGATCCCGGATAATCTCTCTGCCTCAATTTTCTTTACCTAAATCTCATCTGCAAGACTCCTTTTGCCATTTTTAGGTGTCATACTGACAGGTTCTGGGGACTGGGGTGTGGGCCTCTCTGGGGTCATTTTTCTATTTACTATGGTTATGGATAGAATAATATGTGGAAACCAGTCATAAAATAAATTAAAATATCAATTTGTGATATAGTAGCCTGTTTGTCTTAACATATTAATTAAAATCTAGAGCAGGTATAATAATGTCTACAAATGAGAAACAGTTAATAAGCATAAATAATTTTTAAAAAATCATTAACAACCCCAATAATGAAAATACAATTTTTTCTAGTGACAGTCACAGACATTACTAATACTACTGAGGTTCATTGTTTATAGTCATACTTGTAGGAAATGCTAATTATGAATTAGAAGCTTAAAAAGTTAAAGATGTGTTTTTCCCCTCACCCAATATTAGAGACTCTTTTCCAAGAACTTGATACCTCTAAGGAGATATTAAGAAATGAATCACGGATGTTGTACTGGTGATGTACTTGTGAAGAGTACAGCACCTTTTATAGGAGAAGCATGTTAACACTTCATTAGGACTGAATTGAAGTTTCCAGGATTATCTGACATCCCCAAATAATTTAAAACTGCAAGTTCAGCCAGGTGTGGTGGCATGCAATTGTAATCTCAGTACTTGAGAGGCTGAGACAGGAGGATCTCAGGTTTGAAGCCAGCCTCGGCAATTTAGTGAGGCTGTCGATAACTTAGTGAGACCCTGTTTCCAAATAATAATTAAAAAAAAGGGCTGGGGATGTAGCTCAGAGGTGGAATGACCCTGAGTTCCATCATTAGGAATCCCCCCGCACATGCACACAAATATTTTAAATAAATAAATAAATAACAAAAATTAAAAAAAAAAACCTGCAAGGTAGGTCCTAGATACTAAGATTTTCCCGCAAAGGTAACTTGTGACTATTTCAAATACACTCCTAATAATATGCATTTTTCTGTTAAAATCGTTTGGAGTGATATGCTATCTCCGATCCGAGTCAAAAAGGATGAGAGCAGGACTCCCTGGTGAGGTCCGTGCAAACTTAAGGAAGGCATGCTGTGAACTTTTCAACAACTTTCTTGCAAGCACAGTAGCATTTTGATGATGATTTATAAGAACTCCCTGACCAGAGAGAGGGTCAGGGCAACTGTATCCACCAGTCATTCTCTGCGCAGAGCTTTAGTGAAGTTGTTGGGATGGAGTTGCATCCTTACTTTTTGTCTTTTAGAACTCTGGGAAGAATATTCCACTCCTTAACCTGCTTCCGACTCCCCTGCTCCACTTCACTCTCATCCTATCCCCACAGCCCAGATCTGTGCCACAGCTCTTGCCTCCCTAGGAGGAACCCAAAACTCACTTTGACCTGTAGGCATCTGAGAGATATAAACCACAGAACAGGGTGTGAGAAGATCTTTACCAGGACAGGAGGAGGGCTGGGGTGGAGCTCAGTGGTAGAACACTTGCTTAGCTGCACAAGGCCCTGGGTTCTATTCCCAGCACCATGCACAAGCAGGAGGATAGAAAGAAGAAGGAAGGAAGGAAGGAAGGAAGGAAGGAAGGAAGGAAGGAAGGAAGGAAGGAAGGAAGGAAGGGAGGGAGGGAGGGAGGGAGGGAGGGAGGGAAGGGTGAATAAGACTGGAGCTCATACAGAGTTGGGATCTGTAGTTTCAGTTTCAAATCTACATGTTCAGCTCCAGGAAGAATAAAAATACAGCAAGGGATTTAGACTTGAATATATCTATTCCATCTTCTTGTTTTGTCTTTTATGATGTTTGCTTACAAGTACATTTGTTCATCCATCCATCTATATTTCTTAGTGGTACTAGAGTGCTCTGGAGTGCTCCATTCATGAGCTACATCTGCAGCCCTTTTTATTGTTTGAGACAGTCTCACTAAATTGTCCAGGTGGGACTCGAATTTGCAATCCCTTGGCCTCAGCTCTCTATTTTTAAGTGCTCAGTATTCATATTTATTAAGATTTGTAGTAGACATTATAGTTTTCACAATGAATGGAACTTTGCCTCTTCATCAGAGAACTCAAACCTTAAGTAAAGGAAATGGATTATAGGCATTCAGGGGTCTAAATGTTTGTGTATCCTCAAAGTCATATATTGAAGATAAATCCCCAGTGTGCTAGTATTAAGAGGTGGGCCCTTTGGGAGGGAATTGAAATTGGTGTCCCTATAAAAGAGGCCTGAGGGAGCTGGTGTGCCTCTTGGTCGTGTGAGGGCACAGCAAGAGAATGGGCCCTCTCCAGACACCTAGTCTAGTGATACCTGTGGAATTCCCAGACTCCAGAACTGTGATGGACACCTTCCTATTGTTTATAAACTACCCTGTGTCATGTATTTTGATACAGAAGTCTGTAGGGACTATGACAAGGTGGCAGGTTGAATTTTAAAATTCAAACTAGTGAAAGAAGCAAAAAAGGAGTAATTTTATTTCAAGAATTTATTCATTGATATATGGAGTGGATATATAAACTAAGGAGCACAGTGAGGTTACTTCTGATCTCACTGCGAAAATGTGTTGACACCTGCTCTGTAAAGCAATTTTGCCTTAGGACTAAAATGATTTATTTAACTTCAATAAAAAAAACTATGTACTTTCCCACAATTATATTTTTTGTCTTATGGATCCCTTTTTAACTATCCATCTCACTTTTTCTATTAGATTCCTTGCTTGTTCCATAAGGAACAAGCCACAGTCCCAATGTGGCACTCAAATGCCACACTCCCAGTGAAGTGTACTGATACATTCATCCCAACTTCGAAAAGAAAATTGTTATAACAACAGTGTATTAGTATTTTTATGGCACTTAGCCTTCAATTGTTTATTTGTGTACATCTCTCTCTCTCTAAAAAGACTTAAAGCTCCTGTGTGGCAGGGAACGCTAAAGAAGGTTTGTGCCCTCAGATTACATGACACAGTGCTTTGCATTTCCTGACATCTTAACCAAAGGTTGAAGAACTGGCCTGAAGCCCTGCGCTGTCTCTATACAGCAGCTGAAATGGCATTCATTAGAAATATTCCCATTTGCCCGGCCTGGTGGTGCACACTTGTAATCCTAGTATTTGGGAGACTGAGACAGGAGGATGGCAGGTTTGTGGCTAGCCTCAGCTACCTAGTGAGGTACTCTGCAACTTAGTGAGACTGTTTCAAAATAAAAAAAACATAAACATAGGGCTGGGGGTGTAGCTCAGAGGTGGAATGTCCCTGGGTTCAATCCTCAGTACTGCAAAAAAAAAAAAAAAAAAAAAGTCCTCATTTCCTCTTCAGTCCATAACTACCCAGTATGGCAAGAACAAAACAATACATCTCTAATCTTAACAAATAAAGAGATTGGAATTGAAAATAAATTATTCTGACATTCTTTGCCTTTTGTTCCACATGACTTATAAATTATATTCAAAAGGATTACTATTTGATATATATGTATTCTTATATATATATTCATGCAACATGATTCTATATGCTATTCTACCTGAAATGCTGAGATTTTTCTCATAAATGCTACCAAAAACAATAACTTAGTTTGAGAGCTTTTGCCCTAGTTACTTGCTATAAATTTTTTGAAGTTACTTATCAAGCTTTAGAAATACTTAGAATATCAAATAATGTTTATAAACAGTATGTCAAGATAGTTCCTGAAAAAGGATCAATAAGCATATACATCCAACAAGTATATATACCCATTTGTAAATAAATAACACACCATGAGTTTCTCTTTCAATTCAGTATCCCCTCCCCAAACAAAAACAACAACCACCACAACAAGCATGTTATTTGCAGTCTTCACATGTGGAAATAAAACCTCCAGTGAAGAGAAAACAGGGTTGGCAGATCATTTTCATACTATGCTACACAGAAGTTTCCCCAAAAGGAGAAAAGGAGAGGAAGCCCATAGCAAGGGAAAAAAAAAAAAAAAAGAAAAATAGACTGGCTTTATCAGGGTTCAAAGGACCATGCAACACCAGTGTATTAGCCATATTTTCTAACTGTTCTAACAACTATTGAGATGGATGTTGAATCTATTTCCTCTTAAAATTGTTGAATAAAAGTTGAACACTTCTTATCTAAAATTCTTGGGACCAGAAGTGTTTCCAATTTCAGAGTTTTTTGGATTTTAGAATATGTGCATAGACTTTCTATTGAGTATTCCTAATCTGAAAACCCAAAATTTGAGATGTTCTAAATCCCAAACTTTTTGAATGTTATATTGGTGCTCAAAAAGTTTTCAGTTTCTAACAAGTTTGGAAGTTCTGGCCATTTTTGGATTTCTGGCCATTTTGGATTTTAAGATCAGGGATGTTCAGCTGGGTGTACTTGGGAGGCTGAAACATGAGGATTGTAGGTTTGAGGCCCAGCCTCAGCCACCAAGTGATACCCTCATCGACTTAGCAAGACCCTATTTCAAAATAAAAATTAAAAAGGGCTGGGGATGTACCTGGGAGGTAGAATGCCTTTAGGTTCAATCCCTAGTATGAAAAACAACAACAAAAAAGATTAGGGATGTTCAACCTGAATTAGTTTTTAGTGCCTGTGTTTTGAAACTCTGCTGGTAAGCACATAAGCCCCTAGGATTATATCCCCTTGGTTAATGGCCATTTAATCATTATGAAATGACTCTCATAATCCCTGGTAATAGTCTTTGCTCTAAAAATCTTCTTTACCAGGCTTGATCTCACTGACAATCCTTGATTGGCAGAAGAAATTCCTTGCCCAAAGAAAGAACAATTATTTTGCTGTCCTGGTCTTCTGTTTCAGCATCATTCAAAGGGATTTACTAAATGAATTATTTATTTAGACTTCAAGTATTATTTAGACTTGAAGAATTTCAAACCTTCCAAGGATGTTAGAAATCTGACTCAACTCTGCCTGATCTCATTAAAACTAACAAGAAATTATCAGAGGAAGGTATGGAGGGCAAATTTCCTTTAGTTGATGGATAAAACAGATTGCAGAGATGAGTGAACCAGGATCCCAGTTTCCTAACACCAAATAGAACACTCCGCATTACAGCACCCTGGGGCTCTGGTTTTATGATCTTCATATCTTTCCTTCAGTTGCTTCTCTTTGGACTCGTGGGAAGATTATATATTGAAGGGGAAAAAAAATCAAATGAGTTTTGACTCTCTCAAAGCTGTTCATATCTCAATGGTAGATCCTCTAATTTTAAACTTTTTACACATTCTCCTATAAAAATAACCTCTCAGTTACAATTTCCTCAGACACCTTAATTACTTTCAGTTTTCAATGTGGTATGAGTATTTTCCATGTTTTTTTTTTTGATAAATCAAGAATAAATAGGTTGCCAGCAGACTAAGATGTTACCAGCACATACAATGATAATGTTCTGAGCACATGATTCACTTATATTTCATGATTTCAAAAGGTATACAACTATGCATTTAAGTTAAAAATTGATACTTGCTAGGATTTTATGTAATATTCTAATAGTAGATAACCCATTAACAACTGATTTCAGAACTTTTTTTTTTTTTTTTCTTTTTGCAGTTCTGGGAATTGAACCCAGTACTTGTTGAGTTGGCTAGCCAAGCTCTCTACCACTGAGCCATTCAGAGCTTTTTGATAGAATCTCATCCTATGACACTAGAGAACAGAGATTTCTGAACGTGAACCTTAATTTGATGATTTTAGGATACTTTTTTCACCCATTCACCTATTACTATCACTAGTTAGGGATACTTACTATGCACCAGGCTTCATGTGAATTACTGGGATTCACACATGAATAAATAGCTCACATAATCAAAGAGCTTAATATCTAATGAGGGAGATAAAGTTTCACTCATGCAGTTAGGAGGTAAGCAGTAATATTTCTAAATTACTGTTCATTACTGCTGGTTTTATATGGAAAATATTATATGCAGAATGTATTATTCACAGTTAAATAGAAAATGCAAATATTTTTCCTTCTCAAAGGAAGGAAACGATCCCCTATACCACAATAACAAAGCAGAGGTATTAAAAAGAGAATAGCTTTATGGTTTTCTAATAAAGCAGGCAGTCAGCATGGCTAACAGCATATTTGAGCTTCTCATTGCCTCACATGCTTCTTTGTACTTGCACAGAGTGGGCTCTACCATTCCTTTCTCATAAGGATACTAGTCCTATAGGATTAGGGCCCCACCTTTAGACCTCATTTAATATTACCTACCTAAAGGTCACATGTCTGCGGGACCTTTCCTGACTGTCCTCAGGCAGTACTGTGTCCCTATATAACCTCCAACACAGAGCTGTCAAGTTATTGTTTGCAGAATTGAATGCTACTATTTTATACCATCTCCTGGTATCACTGAACTCTGAAGCTAATTCTCCATGAAGTTACACATGGACTATTGCTACACAATCATTTCTTTCCCTCCAAATGTGGGATCTGAAGAGGCAAGGCCTCTTACCTCAGACTTGAAGAGAGAAATTTAATCAAGTAAGTATCTAATAATAAACACTTAATTTTACATTGAACTTTATAGCTGATTTCCTGAAGATGAAGACTACCTAATTAGGAAAGGCAGTAATGCTATTTAAAATAGAAAAGGAAAAACAAGAACAAAAGCTAGGCACATCTCACATCTGGGAAATGTGGGATACCCTCTCCAGATGGACACATTGATCTCTTGCATCATTTATTTTAAACCCTGCTTTCTATCTCCTGGACTTACCGTCCATTTGATTTCAGGTCATAATCCAGTGTGCCCCAAACACCAAGGGTCATGCTCTGTTCACTGTCCAGTTCCCACTGTCAGCTGGAACATACTGCCCAGGTAACAGAAAAACCTAGCTGCTATCTTCCCACAAATAATAGATAATAGAAAAACCTAGCTGCTGTTTCCCACAAATAATATATTCCCCACAATGACCCTGATAATGTGGAATTTACGCATAACCTCTCACTGGTGATTCACTTACATGGATACTTCTTATGGTCTGAAAGAGGCAGTCTGAGCTTAGAAATAACCATTAGCAATGTAACCTTAGGCAAATTTATAACCCCGTTGGCTCACTTTCTTCATGTGTAAAACAGGGACAATGAGACACACTTCTCAGGGACATGGGCAGGACCTAATGAAAACTATATGTAAAAGCACTTAGAATAGTGCCTGGCATTTAGTAAACTCACACACGTATCTCCATCTGATGGATGTCTTAACATTTTGTGATCTCTCTTGAAAACAGAACTTTTACTACTGGTAGAGATTTGCTTAGGGGCCATATTAGATTTGATCCAATTGCTTTGGTACACCAAATTAGTAAAGTTAAAAACCAAATCAAAAAGACAGGTAAAGACGAAAGCTGTGCAGATAACCAAAACCCTTCAAGCCCATCAGTTAGTTTTCTTCAGAGTTGAAAATACTATTATAGTGTAAGTTTCTCTTGAAAGGACAGCATAGACTGTTCAATGCGTAGACAAACCTCAAATTTCTATAAGTCATATATAAATTCTCTTAACACCTGAGGAGATAATTTTCAAGGCCTGTAACTGGAGTTTTTTGTGATCTCTTTTAAGAATAAAACTTTCACTGTCAGTGCAGGTTTGCTTAGGGGCCAAACCTTGAGGCCTGTAGGAACCATTCTTGGCTTTCAGCTTCAGTGAAACAGCGATTTGGTGAGCTCTCTGTGGCAATCATGGGAAATAGAACTTTGTTTTTCTACCTTTTTGTCACAATAATAGAATACTGTTATCAGTTTTATTTGGGATGATTACAAAAATGTGGGAACAATATATTTCAACCTGTCAGAAGAATTGGGCAACTTTCTCAGCTGGGATCAATGACTACTCATTCCTTCCATGCTTTCAGGCTGACTTGTGAGTCAACCTTCACTAATCCTATGTTTACAGAAATATCCAGTTTATAGTAATTCTATGGTTTCACAAACACACAAATAATCTGCCAAAATCCAATCCCATCTTCTGCCCTTCATGGATACAGGTGGTCTAAGCCATCATATCTCACCTTAATTACTGCAATACTCTTAGCTTCCACCCCTACCCTCCCTATTGTCTATTCTCAACACAGGAGCTGATATGATCGATCTCTTTATCACACCTGGTTATTCAAGTCACATCAGGCTAGTCTTCTCATCAAAATTTTTCTGTAGCTTGTCATCTTAGTTAAAACTGAGTCTTTTTAAAAAAGTTACACTATTCTAAGCCACGAGCAGCCACACCAGCCTTCCTCTCACTTATGCCCTTGGACTTTACTTCTACCCCCCTCTGGCAGGAATGCTCTCTCCACATACCTGCATGGCTAGGTACTGCCTCTTTCCTTCTGCTCTCTAGGGCCTCCTCAGGGAGGCCCATTCTGACTGCCCTACATAGATATGCACATGTGTACACACACCTAAGAACCTCCTATCCTGTGCTCTAGTTTTCTTCGGAGTATGCATCACTATCCATTATTGAAATTCCACAGGTGTGATTCCCAGAACTTTCTGGCAAGTTCCCAGGTGATCTGTTGCTAGTGGTCCGGGGACTACACCTTCAAGAATCACTGCTTTGGAGGAATCTCCTCTTAGTCTCTCAATCTTTTTGATTTGAGAAGATCTAAACCACTCAAACTTTAGGGGCCACCAGACTTTAGCGATCACCTAAATTGTGTCTGAAAACTCAGAAAGCTGAGTCCTAGTCTTAGAATTTCTGATTGAGTAGGCCTGGGAAAGGGCCTTACAAATGCATTCCTAACAATCACCCTTTGAGAACCACTGGTCAAATATAATATATAATATACTTTTATTAAATTTGCCCGTTTCCTCCCCCTCAGAATATAAACTCTATGAGGCAGATTTTTGTTTTGTTTTCTGTAGTTTCTTCTTGCAAAGAACAGTATCAGGCACATAGTAGCTGCTCAGTGAATACATGCTGAATAAATAAATGAAAACTGCTTATCCTAGTGTTATACATCAGAAAATGTATCCTAATTTTATCATCAACTTTTATATGAAGAAATACAAATACAAAGTTAGAAAACATTATGTAGTTCAGCCCTTTCATGCAAGAAAGCAAAATTTTAAGCACTGGGCCACAAAGACAACTGGGATTTCATGATATTTGGGAAATAAGTTATTATTAACAGTTTACATTTCATTATTATAGCATTAAAATCAACAACAATGAACATTTATGGAATGCTAGCATGTGCTAAGCACTTCATGTATGGTATCACATTTAATTCTCACAACAGAATCTGAGGTGGCTAAAGGTGTCACTTCCATTTTACAGAAAAAGTCTAACCGTACCACATACCCCACTGGTGAGTAGACCCCAGGTTTCCACAGTCACCTTCCCTCCACAGCTTTCCTAATGGGGAGCCAACGGGAAGAGTTTGAAACAGGAAAACAGGACGCGAGGGACAGTTTTACTTTTTGGCGTGCAGACATGTTAAGGTCTGAATTGGGATTTGCTGAACTACATTTACCTCTTTTAAAAAGAAGGTCATCCTAGCCAGTTTTCAAGTACAATGATGTTGTAGGGAAGTGTAGCAGAAGAGCGCTGGATTTCCAGATGCATATGCTGAGTCCTATGAATGTTTATTTATCTTGTGAAAGATAAGAGAACATTTTTCAGGAGGCATGGTTTTCTTTTTGTGATAGTTTAGAATTTTGTCTGAGCATTCATTTTACCAAACCCTGCACAACAGCATCACATTTATACAGAGAAAAACGGGCACAAATGAATATGAGTGATTCATTTTCTTTCAAACAAGCTTTTAGAATCTAAGTTCTTTTTCTTAGATTTTCTTAAAGGGCCAAAGAGTAAACATTTTAGAATTGTAAGTCACACAACTAGTTGCGGAAAGAAACCACAGATAAAACAAAATGAAGGTGGTATAGTTTTGTTCTACTAAAATCTTACCCAACACGTGAACAGCCCATAGGTCAGAGCTTTCTGACTTCTATGTTAGAGGATTTCAATTCAAGTGGCATAAATAAAATGGACCAGATAAATTTTGGTAAATTTGTCAATTATCTGAAATTTGTCAATTTCTCATTATTTTATAAAACTTTATTACTAAAGAAACATCTGTATTCCCATAAGTAAATATAAATACTTAAAAAAAGGAAATTTTGCTACACAAAAGACATTTGGCTCTGTAGTAAGTTGAACTAGTTAAAAGAATCCTTTGTGTTTATTTTTTACACAGCACAAATGCAGGTGACATAGTAAGTCCATAATTCTCCACAAAACTTAGAAACTTAACAACTAAGAATGTAAAGTCCTACAGTCTTCTGCATCATTCCATCTATATGCTCTGGAATCCATCCCACAGCAGCAGAGGAGAACCTTAACTGAAAGCACCAAGTTTACAGGCAATGCTACACATTTTTTTCATTTTCTAATACATGCCATCACACTGCCTATGAAGCAAATACCAATTCAGCTTAATTTCAATGGATAAGAGGAAGCAGTTAGGAAGCCAACATTATTCTTAAGTCTAAAAGTGATTCTTCCTTTTTACCATATTGTATTTCCTTCCATGAAGTTTTAAATTTTTAACATAGTTACATCTAGCATGAATATAAATTGAATTTTGAACTCAATCTCTTTTGGATTCATCTAACATTTCTGGATGTTTATATTTGTTTTTATTAATGTTGAGGAGAACAAAAACATGATCTCTAATCTAGACTATTCTGGCAATCTTTATTAAAAGTTAAATTTAGAAGTTTATAGCAAAGTAATATGATTTATGGGTCCAAATATTACAGAGTACAAAATTTCCCTTAATGTATGTAAATTAAGAAAGCTTACTCCCAATGTAATTTTCCGGAGCTGTGTTTTCATTTTTAAAGCAGGGTTCAATAGCATTTTTAGGATAATGCCGACATCAGCCCTACATACTCAGATTATTGGATCCACTAAATGGACAATGAAAACTGGCTGAGGCTGCTGCCGAATACTTCGCTAGGAATCTCGTACACACAGATCTCATTGTCACACTCAGTGGAGCTGAAGTCTTCCTTAGAACTGTGCTCCTGATAGGCTGAAGACAGACTAATGGACTGTTAGTTCCTTCTGCCAAAAATACAGGGATCTCTTGTACAAAGGCTTCATTCTCTGCCCGTCGTCAGTAACTTGAGTGCCTTCTGTAGATTCTGTACAGCGGTGCTTACATCTTCATACTGCAGAGCACTGCCTGCATATTTGCAGTATTTTTGAGCTCTAGCAAAGTCCTCTGGGGTTAGACGGATGTCCCCTAGAAGAAAAAGAGTAAGGTATTTACTACACTACAAAAAGTGCTGTTAGGTTAGGTACATGCTTACATTCAAGACTAAAGAACATACTTAAGGTTCTTAAAAAACATGAGGTTCTATCAATCCCATATGACTTTGATAATTTTTCTTCATATTTTTAAATATATTATTACTATTATAAACTGAATTACCAATACACAATAACTTATATGAGTAAGATTTTCCTTCAAAAAGCAATAAACTAGAACTTTTCATAGTTTAGTAAATTAATTGCAAAAAAATTACGGTTTGTATGAAATAAGAAAAGTAGCTTTGGTGTTTGTGCTAGAATCACTGAGCCTCTTTTCATGGAATAATACACACAGACTAAACTATTCAACCCTCATTTGAGCTAGAATATAAATATAGCCCTCAATAAAAAAGGTGACTATCATACTTAGGTAAAAAATTACATGTCATTTAACTTTTTTTTTTAGCATGAAAATGGTTTTGTACCATCCATGTAAAAAAATCTTTAAGGTTACCAAAAAAATGTATCGTTAATATACACAATTAAGCATTAAACAAGTATTACAAATTATTTCTGTAAAATTTATTTCCAGAATGTTTTCTAGTTATACATACGATTAATATGTATAGAGCCCAATTAAATAGTCTGTGTAAAATAGATTAAAATATTTAATAAGTTGTGAATATATTTGAATACATACTTTTAAGGACAAGACAAAAAGCTGGCATTGTAGCCTGTGTTTTGAAATAACTACCCTTTTCTTTGCCAATTTTTATGACTACAAGGAGCACAGATCAGAGAAGGCTGGGGGCAAAGATCACGATGAGCAGACGACACATTTCAATTCTGCTTATAAAGCTGTACTTACAAAGTCTAATTTTTCCAAATAAAGCAAAAAATGAAAACTTTGACATTCTCTAGGTAAGTAGGTTGCAACTCCAGGTAAGTTGACACCTAATTCTGAGCAATATTATTATTTTCTAAAATTTTCAAAATGAGTATTGACACAACGTATATATCCTACAGTTTTTATCTCAGTGACAGGTACCTGTAGGTGGTCTGCTTGATAACTTTACTGAATGAGTAAGAAAAAGCTGGGCATACTTAATATGAATTAATATTACTGAAAATTATAAAAACTCTGGTCCTTACTGTTGTGGATAAAAAATTATACATTCTATTTTTTTTTTCCCTAGGGACTGAGTCAAGAGGTGTTCTACCCCCAGGTTACACCTACAGCCCTATTTTATTTCTCATTTGGTAACAGGGTCTCACTAGGTTGCTGAGAGCCTCGCTAAGTTGTCGAGGCTGGCTTTGAACCTGTGATCCTCTTGTCTTGGTCTCCTAAGTACTGGGATTACATAATAAGTGTGCCACTACCATGTTCAGCTTACACTCTAATTTTAACAGAAATTATTTTAATTTCTTGGAATTTTGGTCTTGCTTAAGCAGCAATACAAATCAATAAAACTAGAAAAATGTAATTATATACTAAAAAACCAAGAAGAGTTTTCTCCATAATTCTTTTAGTATTTTTGAGGATTTCACATGCTATCCATTAAACCTAAAAAACAACTATCCTTGAGTTCTGTTGACAGTTTAATCAGGTAAACTTCAGTTTATATATTTTTTCTTGAAAAAATAGCTATCATTGTTTGGTGATTTTTAAAAATAATTAAGAGGCTTTATTCACTTGAAAATAGAGCTTACCTTAACACTGCTCATTTGTGTTTCAATATTCTATCTTATCTCAGGCAATCCTTTAAATATACAAGGCATACTTCCAAAATTTACTGAACTAGCTGGAAGAAAGCCCTAATGTTCAAACGAATCTTATCTTTACAGTATTAGCTTTAGCACTGTTTTGCTGACATATTACTTATTTATTAAAAAGATAAAATGTGTACAGTGTCAAGAACGTTACTATTTTAATTAGTAATTAGTTTTTGCAAACTAAACTTACTTAATGATAAAATTATTTTAAAACACAATTATTGTATTTTTCATGAAATAATTTCAACATTTATAAAATATGAATTAAATATTTTAACTGAAAGAAAGCTTTACAGACAAGCATAATAAATTACAAATCATATAAAATTAAATCAGATGATGATGACCAACTTGTAGATTTAGATGCAAAATATGATTTGTAGACACAAAGATATTATTTCAGGCAATTGAAGAACTTAAAAAGCCATACCATGAGCTGGGCATAGTGGTGTACACCTATAATACTAGCACTTGGGAGGCTGAGACAGGAGGATTGCAGGTTCTAGGACAGCCTCAGCAAATAGACTCATTAACCTTGCAAGATCCTGTTTCAAACATACAAAATACTTAAAAGATTTAAGTAAAAAAAAAAAAAAAAACTCAAGTAAAAAAACAACAAAAAAAACTTAATCAAGAAAAGGGCAATTGAACTAAACAGACACTTGAACTAAACAGACACTTCACAAAAGAAGAAATACATATGGCCAATAAATATATGAAAAAAATTTAAATAAAATCTGTTACTTATGATTCTTTTAAACCAACATTTAAAAATTCAATAAAGAAAGCAGAAGACACAAGATGGGAAAACATTTCCAGAAGAGAATAATTGTTTAATTTAGTTTATCTGATTTTAGGGTTTTTATATTCAAAATAGTAAACATAAACCTAATGCATCAAAGGAAAAGTTTTTTCCTATCACTAATATTTATTAGAGGTCTTAATGAGAACCAGATAGAGAACACAGGTGGATCTAAATGGCATAAGGATTAGAGAGGTTGTCTAACAACAGCTCTCTTCTGAAATCTGTGCTTCTAATTCCACTCGCTGCCTCTTGCTAAGAGGGTTTCGTCTTCTCTCCTTCAGAAGGCAGGACAGGAACAGATAGAAGATAGATAGAACTACCAGTCAAATTCTCTGTTGCCATGGAAAAGAGGGGCTGGATCAGCATTGGATCAAAGACAACATTTTTCTGGTGTAAAGAGAAATCACTGTATGCTCAACTGACATAAACACCCATTTCTAAGGTTGAATTATCTAATGTCAAGGCAGAAGATAGAACAATTACTTATAATATTTCCAAAATGGGTCTTTAGAAACTCACTCCAATTTATGTACATAGTTCTAGAAATTCCTATGTCCAGTGTCTTGGATAATCTTATCCTAGTGTACTCTATTACTCTCTGACTTGAATGGAATGAAGAGGACACGGGCAGAACTGAGGGAATGACTGCTCTGTAGTTCCTCTTGCGGGAAATAACAAAAAAAAATATTACTGAACCCTTGTGCTGAACTCTTACATATCGGCACTGCCAATATACGTTTGATAAGGACAGTGATAGTAGTAATAAATACAGGTGGAATTTCATTATGCCAGGCAGTACAAGATACTTTTCAGATACTGTTCCATTTAAGACCCCCAAATCTTTGAGGTTAAGTTGTTATTCACACCCTAGTTCCATACAGACATACACAAAGTTAAAAAAGTAAACACTACTTCAAATACCTTTCCAAATCCATTTTCTCTCCATATTAGCCACATATTTGTTGCAAAAATATTGAATATGCTAATATTAACATATGCAATCATATAACACATTTTGTATTAAAAAGCAATAAGTACTAGCACTCAGGACAAAAATGAAGCAGGAAAAAGGTAAAGAGTATTAGAGGTGCTGGTGATAACAGTGACAGAGGTTATAAACCTGCATTTTTAAAGACTTACAATTATGAACCTCCACTGACACATCACTATCACTCAGAGTCTATACTAGGGTTCACTCTTAGTTTTGTACTATGTTTCAGGACAAGTTTATATTGACACATATCTGCTGTGACAGTATCACAAAGAATAGCTGAACTGCTATAAAATTCCTCTGCCCTCCTCTCTATTCATCCCTCCTTTCGTCCCCCAATCCCTGACAACTACTGACCTTTTTACTGTTTCTAGTTATCTCTTCTAGTTTTCCAGAATGTCACAGTTGTAATAAGATTGGCCTCTTTCACTTGGTAATCTGCAATTAAGTGTCCTCTGTATCTTTTCAAGGCTTGACAGTCCATTTCTTTTCAGTACTGAATAACCTTTTATCATCTGGATGTACCAGAGCTTTTTATCTATTCACTTCTGAAGAAAATCTTGGTTGCTTCTAAGTTTTCACAATTATGAATAAAGCTGCCATTCATATTTGTGTGCAGGATTTTGTGTGGACATGCTTTCAACATCTTTGGGTAAATATCAAGGAGTAGAACTGCAGGACTGCATAGTAAGAGTATGCTTAGTTTTGTAAGAAAATGCCAGATTATCTTCCAAAATGTTTATACCACTTTACAGTGGTATAATGAGTGAGAGAGAATTCACCTGTTCCATCTCCTTATCAGCATTTGGAGCTGTCAGTGTTCTGGACTGTGGCCATTCTTAGTGGTGAAAGGTATCTCACTGCTGTTTTAATTTGCATTTCCCTCATGACCTATGATGTGTAGCAGCTTTTCATATATTTACTTGCTATCTGAATATCTTCATTGTGTCTGTTAAGGTATTTGGCCATTTTTAAGTAAGATCATTATGTTCTTACTGCTGAATTTACGAGTTCCTTGTATATTTTGGGCAACAGTCCTTCATCAGATACATCTTTTGCATTGTTCTCCCAGTCTGTGGTTCGTCTTTTCATTCTCTTCATAGTGCCTTTTGCAGAGCAGAAAATTTTGATTCTGATAAAAACCATCTATCTATATGTAAAATGGAAAACTATAAAACTCCTAAAAGGTATAGGAGAAAACCCTGATGACCTCAGGTTTGGTGATGAATTTTCAAATTTAGCACTAATGGCAGGATCCATAAAATAAAGAATTGATGAGTTTATTTCTGGGATCCCTGCTCTGTTCCACTGGTCTATGTGTCTGTTTCTATGCCAGTACCATGCTATTACAGTTACTATGGCTTTGGAGTATGTCTTAAATCAGGTAATGTAATGCCTCTGAGCTTTGCTCTTTTTGTTCAAGATTGCTTAGGCTTCTGGGGGTCTTTTGTGCTTCCATATGAATTTTAGGATTGCTTTTTTACAGTTCTGTGAAGAATCTAACTGGTATTTTAAATGGAGGCTGAACTGAATCTGTAAATTGCTTTGAGTTCTTAAGGACATTTTAACAATATCAATTCTTGGTTCCTCCACCCTTCTGGCCCTGTCTAGGCTCTAGCAGGACACTGGAAAAAGGATAGCCTCTTTAACAAATGGTGTTGGCAAAACTGGTTAGCCATATGCAGGAAACTGGAAATAAACCCCACTTTCTCACCCTGCACAAGAGTCAACTCAAGGTGGATCAAGGACCTGCAAGTCAGACCAGAGACCTTGCAGCTACTTGAAGAGGGCATAGGACCAACACTTGAACACATAGGCACA